>QQSS02222352.1:0-10697 GCA_003687565.2 Craspedacusta sowerbii
CAAAAATGTGCTAAAATTACTCCAAAGCAAAGAAAAAATGTCAATAACTTTCCGGTGTTAACACCGGGCCTCCCTTCTACGTGTGGGGAAGGGGCCCCACATGAAAGTCTGAACGGGGGCCCCCACAACCCTTGCTACGCCCCTTCCCCCCCCCCCATTGCGCAAAGGTCTTGGAACTATGTGTAGCAGTCGAGTATTTATTGCAGGTTGTGAAGTGCATTCATGTAAGCGACCATAGACAAACCAACTACAATGAAGTGGTTCCCAATCACTTCATCCCAGCACCGGTACCTTGTGTCGATGATGAATCGCGGCGGCAACTATCAGAACAGGCCGTGGTACACACCTGTCGCTGTTCCAGAGGCTTGCACTGAGTCTGGAAGCTTGTCACAATTGCAGCAGCAAGCATTCGATCTGTATTTTCCATATGTGGCTTGGCAAGTCCTAGAGTGAATCGGCTCCTGTGGCAAATGGTTTCCAACGAAGAAGGCCGTCAAAGGGCATGGAATTTATCATCGCTACTTCGTGACTGATCAAGACGAGAGTGAAGAGGCAGCTGAGAGGTCAAATATTCTGCTGGTGACAACTCGACAACTCGACATTGGATGTCGTCATTACATCCAATATTTTTGAATGGCTACAATTTGAATTTTAGCTGATTAAGCGGGTAGTTCTTAAAGTGTGATTATGTTTGGCACCGCTTTGATAATTTAATTTTAGTGCTAACCAAGCTTTGTTAATCAATTTTAACTGTTTTCCGTACATTATGTCTTGGTCAACTTGTATTTTAGTATTTTTTTCCGTGTATTTGAGCTTTTCGGCTCAATATTGATTGCAACTGGTATATCTCAATATTAACGTAACTTCATTAAACAATTTGTTGATGCATCATAATCGTTTATATAAGTTTAGTATCTCACGGTTTGGTGTAGAGCAATTTGAATTCAATAATGATGTTAGATGTTTAACCATTACCTGGTATCGTGAACTGACATATGGCGTACGCACTTTTTAAAGGATAGAATGGTTTTGGATTTCCACAAAAGGGGAGGGGTAAAGGGTCAGTCAAGAGTAGACCAAAGTGGACAACGGCGATGGGGTAGGAGTTTTGCAAAAAAATTGTGGACGTCTGTTCTGGATGACGTCTTACTGGATTCATAGATAGCCCGTCTGCAGAAGATAAGTTTGTTTGATTCGTTTTATCAAGCTGCGTATGGGAGCAGAGAAGCTAATTCGATTCGTTCAACCAGCCTGCGTACAGGGACAGAGGAGCTAGTTCGATTCGTTCAACCAACATGCGTACAGGGACAGAGGAGCTAGTTCGATTCGTTCAACCAACCTGCGTGCAGGGACAGAGGAGCTAGTTCGATTCGTTCAACCAACGTGCGTGCAGGGACAGAGCAGTTAGTATGAATGGCTTATATGAGTGATTTCAAGCACAGATTAGTTTGCTTACATATCTGTCTGAACTTAGGGGGTAAGCAGAGCAAAATAACAGTGACTCACCCATACCGTGCAATTCAAGGGTATCTCAGTCTCGATTCCTGTGATAATACAGTGGCGTGTCTATTGCATTGTCTACAAGTTCCCAAAGCCATAAAAGGGGAAACAACAAGAGGACAGCAGAAGTGTTCAATTTGAAAGCTTCAAAGTGTTTTACTAGAGCTGGTTTTTAAAATCAGAAAGATGGCGTAGTTGCTGCAGTGGCAAGCTAGGTTACATCATCGCAGTCAAACGAAAAACGAGGAACTCGGATTGCACACATGGATGAGGAATTCAAATCTGACGTACGGCTGTCAAATCCGCTAGATATTGTTGGGCAGGTTAACGCCAATTTTTGAAAGCATGCCTGAAGCAAACAATCACTAAAGATTTAAACAGGTTTCTGCACTTCAGACTAGGCTGAAGGGTAAACAAACTTCCTGTGCAGCTTAAAGCTCTTTTTCAAGCATGCTTTGAGTATTCCTGTCGACGATTATCACAACAACAACAACAACAAAAAAAAAACATAACAGAAAACTGCACTTCAGACTCGTCAACGGTCTGCATTGTTCTTGAGAAAGTGATCGGGCTCTCTGACGTATTACGCCAACGATTCTAAAAACAACAACAACAACAACAACAACAACAAAAACAACAACAACTGTTTATTTTCCTAGTAATTGCATCTCATGTAAAAGATTTTCTATCTCAAATATAAACGTCTTCCATAAATCCAAGCTAACATACAGCTGTACCGAGCTATATCGGACAAAGGTACTTGTTCCATATTTATGGCACAGCAGCACAGATGGGCTTGGCTCATTCATTCAAGAACGTGTTTCACAGGTGATCGGGAGCCATAAATGTGACTGTGTTCATGGACACAGAGCTTATTCATTTAAGAACGTGATCCACAGGTGATCGGAAAGCCTTAGTGTGACTGTGTTCATATACACAGAGCTTATTCATTTAAGAACGTGATTCACAGGTGATCGGCTACCAACATAACCGGTGAATTACGTCTGATATAACGTCAGGCGTTTGCCATTAATGTACCGACGGGGCGTTATAGACTCATCGTTGTAGACTATCAAAACTGTACCTAAGAGCTGCCGTGTTCCAGCTTTGAATTTGAATGGTCTTGTCATTCTCTCTTAAGAATGGCGTTTTCAATTTGGTTGCTTCTAAAATGGAAGCATTAAATCAGAAAACGTTTGTCAGGTTTTTATTCTACTAACGTTTAAGCTAAGTGGATTCTTTATGTTCTATCGGCCAAGGCGTTTTCATAACCAAACTGAAACTTTGTCTTTAATGTAGGAGAAAAGAAAACACCATTTTGTCGAACATCTTTAAAATATATTTCCTGTGATTGATTGCAAGAGAAACTACTATAATTCCTCGAGAGAAGTAAGCAAGGTCTTCTACTTTTATTACTTTAACATGGTAGCACTATTTGTTAGTAAATTCACTAATTGGTTAGAATTTGCAACTGATTTCTTACAGCTTCTATGACCTCAATTAATTATGGCTTTCAAGTGCAATCTTGGGTGGTGAATAGCTCCAACGGATGACTGTTCGTGCTTAAAGTTTTAGGAGCTATTGCTGGCCTGTGACAACGTGATAGAAAATCTGCCTTGCTGTGTTGTCGGAGATGAAGTGATTTTGCCGGAGCACGACTGTCGTCAGGGACAACTATGTAGCTGTTGGGGCTGGTGCACCTTTTCAAGCCATGGCGGATGTTCGATAGCCCGTGCGCCCTTATGCTTTGAATCTTGAATCAAAGGCTTCGTCCGGCATATTGTTTCCCCGAAATTCCCCGCTTAAGAATTCAAACAACGGAGCGCATGATTAGCAAATCGGTGGAAGAATGCGAATCGCGCCACTGGCTTCTGTAACAGTAACAGACCGCTGTGCTTTGCGGAGTACATAGCGAAAGAAAACAACAGGGTGCAAGGGTCTGAGAAGAGTAACATTGAGCGCGTCTCTTCTTTTCATCTATTGGATTGATTTGTTTTTGTTGCGCAGCACGCTATGTGCCATACTTCTGAAACAAAACTATGGGTTGAGAAAACTTAGGGCCAGAAGTAGCCGAACCTTTATGGAGTATGACTTGCACTCGATGGACTTCGGAAGCTAATCGTAGCAGGGATTTAAGCAAACGCGTCACCGACTGTACGAGTCATGATTTTGACTTTAATTCTTCGTCGTGGACTGCAAAACTTAGAAAAGCTGTCAATTTATTGGACACTGATCACTGCACTTGTTTGGAAAGCAGCATATAGTTTACCTTGCCCGATCATGTGTTCCTGTTTGAAAAATAAAGTGAATTGTGCTGATGCTGGATTATCGATGATTCCTGTGCCTTTGCCACCTGATACGCAGATTCTGTAAGTATTAAAGGAGATTTATGTGAGATCGAAGGGAGTGCGATTGAAACTCAAATTTGGTGGCTTGTTTTGTTTATTATGGAGTTTATTTTCTACTGTTAAGCAATTTTATGGTCTTTCAGGGAGGCGGATATGTTTTGTTGCATGCATAGGTTTTCCCTGAAGTAGAACAGGAAAAGTTTGTCTGCTTTGCAAATGTCATTGCTTGCACCTAAAACTCTTTGTTGTCCCTCAAGGCTTATTTTGAAAAATAGAGTCTTGCAGATTATGTCATGGGTCTTGATGACTAACATCCCAGTTGCTAGTCCCCATGAGGAAAGTCTGTATTACTGATGGCATGTCGTAAATGCAATCGCCACCCGAATTCCTAATTAAGGTTCATATATCAGAACAGCATGGCATTGATTCAAATACACTCCATATATTACAGAAGAACTGTGGTGATCCAATTGCAGGTTTAGGCATGTTGCTCTATGTAGGTATTTTTAAATTATGAGACAACACAAGATAAAAATGGCAAAGTGGTCTCAAGAAAGAGAAAATTGAGCTGATTCGCTTTGTCTGTAATGCAAAAAGCTGGGTTTCTCATTTGTTGCTTGCTGGGTTTTTCTTTTGTTTTTAGCCTTGCTAGTGGTTGAAGAAGTCCATCTGGGTTGAGGATAACAGGCTTTTGGCCACCATTAGTGGCTGGTCAAATCTTTTTGCAAAAATTATGCTTTTGTATGATTCCTTCATTTTTGAAAATCTGGCAGTCCCAATTTTGTAAGCAAAAAGCTTTTGTGCATATGGGCCTTTTGGAACCGTTATATTGGACAATTTCAAATCTCGTTACCATGACAGAATTGAATATAGAAGAGAGGTTTCATTTTTTTAAGATCTGCAGATGTAAAAAAAAAATATATTCAATGCTGTGATGCGGAGTCAAAGTTGTCTTAAGGTTTATGAGTGAGCCTTTATAATCCATCCATCCATCCATCCATCATTCCATCCATCCATCCATCCATCCATCCATCTATCCATCCATCTATCAATCCCTCCACCTATGTCTCAAGAGGGTAAGAACTGGCCCATTTTGAGGCCAAAATCAAATGCAATCAATAACTAAGAGAATTTTGATGCATCTCACGTTGCCTTTATTTTCTTGAAGACATTTAAATGTTGTTGCTGCAAATGTCTTGGATTTCTTGTGTGAATTCGGCGCAAAAGTGCCTTGTGATCTCCAGTCGCTTTTCATATATCAACAGTGTGTTCATCATAGTCATCTTTGTCATCATCATTGTTCATCTTTTTAGTGCTTGCATTTTTGCGCTTGCTTTGGTTTTCCATTTCTCAAAACGTAACTCCTTCTAACATCACGATCATGTGTCTCCCTTGTTCATAAGCTCCTTTTCTTCTAACAACATTTGTTATGTCCCCCTTTCCATAATTTGTGCCTTTACCTCTTCCCATTTCTCCGGCATTGTACTCCGTCACTTTGCACCTCTAGATGATCAAACCATGTCAGCCTTACCTCACGTTTTCTACCACAGATGCTTATCATACCAAACCTCGGTCCTCTTCTCTATTTTTGTCTCAAAGTGTTACACAATGCATCTATCATATTGGCCCTATGGAAACACAGCGCATTTTCTTCCTTTGAGACTTTTGTCTCAATTCCATACATCATAGCAATGTTTACATGCATGCTCTAAAGGCTTGTTTGACTTTCGAAAAAGTGCTTCTTAGCATTTATTTGTTAGTAAAGTTGTTATGCTATTGCTGTGTTGGTATTTTTGTCTATTATCCATATGATGTCTGATATTTGTGTGTTTCTATGTCTGGGTTTAGTTCTGTCATTATTGGATTTGCCCAAGGGTGTTATTTTGATGCAGTGCTGGGTTTGATAAGATGCCCTTCCCAATGTTGACAGACTACCAATTTTATTATTTGTTTTTTATTTTAACCAGATTAAACTTGACTCCAGAACTTCGTGTTATTTAATTGCATCTTGCTGTGGCAGCACCAAATCTGCAGTGATATATGGCTGTAGATGGATAGGCCATTTTTGGTGCTGATGATGAAACCTAAAATGATAATTTCTACCACTATGCAAGCAAGTAAAAAAAAAAAAAAAAAAAAAGAAAGAAATATGGCTAAATGAAAACCAGTGCCATCCAAACCAAGTCCAATGGGATCTAGAATTGATGCCTAGCTAAGCTAGAATTCGGAAGGACACACAATCAAATAGCATCTGCAAACAGCACTGTATGTTGATTGTGGAGTTATTTTTCTCAAAAAAACTTGTCTGCTGTCAGACTAACATATGTTTGCATTAGCTTCTGTATTTTAACATTTTACAAAGCTGTTCGGACATTCAAAAGTGATTTTTAGGTAGCATATGAAGACTGGTGACCCACTTGCTGATGTCAACCAGCGCTCCTTTAGAGACTGTGCAACTATGTTTGCAAGAAAAATTTAACCTATTACACAAAATTAAATAAAAATTATCAGGATGACTCATGTTTATCAATTCATTTTGCTTTGCTATGTAAGTATATATAAGAATTGTTTTTTTTGGGTTTCATAACTATAATTGGTATGTTACGTTTGATCATGTTCATAGACGTCTGCAATTGTTATTCTTTATGCTGCTGTATTTTGATGACCAGGCCTCGCTCATGCTGGGACTTTAGTATGGGTTATTCATTTGGCTTGCTATGTCACAGTGCTGTGCAAATGAGAAGGGCTGGCTTTGAGGAACTGCAGGTGTTTGGTTCTGCATTCGAGATTTCCCTGAATGGATCACTAGATACCCATTTATCTGTCATGCAGGGTGGATGGTAACTGACGGCCATATGCCGATAGGTTGAAAAAGCGCCGTGAATTTGTAAGAATGTCCCAACATGACTGTCGGCTTTGTAAAGATAGAAGTCAGCAGGATATTGCTGGTAAGATCCTGATCTCTATTTTGAAAATCTCCGGACTTTAATTGTGTATTCCGGTCTTTGAGGTGAGTCACAAGCAATTCACTAACTCTGATCAAGAGGTGGTTGAGCGAGCTACCGAGTTGCCTGCTTGTTGAATTTTTGTCTCACATTTTGTAACATCGTGATGCACAAGAAAAAAGTCGTATTACTTTGCTTTCTAACCTGGTAGTGAGAATACTGCATCAATAGTAACAGAACCGATATGCACTTATGATATTAGTAGTAGTCTGTCCTAGCCTATTTTAAAATAATGTGTAGGCAGCATCTACTGTTAAAATAACAAACAGTCAAAATTCGTATCAGCGTTGGTGTTTTTTTTTTATGAGCAATAATTATGTGCTTACCTAAATAGCGTTACGATCATGATTAGAAAGAATATTAAATTATTCAGGAGCATCTCTTGAGAGTCACCGGCGCGAGCTACGCTTCAGCAGTGCATGAAGCCATATTTATTGTGTCATTCTGGAAATATCTCGAAGGAAGCACTTTCTTTCCTTTAGCTGCACCTTCCTGCTTTCAGAGAGGAGTGATGAAAATTTATCTTCGATGGGTTTGCATGATCCATACGAACTTGTCTTCGGTCATCTCTTATGTACTTCTGCCTCACTGTTTTCAAAAGTTTATGTGAACACAATCCTCAGTGGCGTTCCACTTGCAACAAGTAGTACAGTCAGTCATCTTAACAGCCCTTTGAAATCTATCGCTCCACAATCAAGATGATTGCCTTTTTAGTGAACCTGGAGCTGAGCTTCCTCTTGGTCTTATGATATTGCTTAGGGCGCGATGTGCTTGTGTTGCTCAGCTTCATAGCATGTTTAGGTAACAAGCGAGAGATAGCTCTTGACTCAGATGCTTTTGGAAATGCTGTGGAAATGCTCAAATGTTTTTTTAATTATTTACTATTTTTTTATTCCTTTGAATTTTTTTAAAAAGGCATATCCCGAATGCTTGACGAGATGTACCTTTCCAATATCGCCATTCAATTACCGACGTACCGTACTCTTGTCGTCTCTATCATAAAACCAACTTTTCATGTTACGTGTAATTATGAAATGGTGACGTCCCAATCTTATTAGCTCCGGCTATGAGGATATCTTCATCTCATACAGATGCTCCAATGTTTGAATGACAGTTCAGTTCTTTCATTTTTTTTTTTGCAAGCGTCCAAGTTATGGATTCATGAATTATTTTTTTTCTTGGTGTGGCAATTTTTGACAAGGCGTTTGTTTGAGAAGATATACTCACTTTCACCTTCACTTCAATTTCACTTGGAATTGTCTTGATGTATTTTTGTTTGAATCGTGTGGTTACTAAATATAAGATTAATGAACATACCTGACCTGCAGTAAATCTCTTTGATTATGAATTCAATTGAATGGGTATCTCCTAATGGATTACGATATTTTCATATCTTTATATCAATTAATCTTCCAGCGTTTATATTTCTTATCGTAATTTTGTCTGATAAGGTACCCAAGATGCTTTAAAAGTTGTTGTTGGTGTTGCAGAGCCTGGAGTAATTGCAAATGCGCAGTCCAGCAACAAAAAGAACAACAACAACAACAACAAATGTATTTTTCTCCTAAAATGCAACTAACAAAAACCAGAAAACAGAGTACTGAATAAAACAGGAATGCATTCGTTAGAGGAGAGAGACATCCTCGCTAGCCTGTGGCTAATGGGATTGAGGAGTCCCCCCAACTGAGTTTCAGTATCTATGGCTACAATAAGCAAACATTACTGCTTTCCATATATCTTGCAAAAAGGCTCATGAGCCACCTAGGTGTCAGTCATCGATCAATGAAACAGGAGCAAACATGAGATGCGATCGTTAGACCTAAGCTGGGTCTCTGGTTTCAACTGCTTAGAAGAGAAATGGTGATTAATCGATTGAAGAGTGGATGTTGGAGTAGACTAGAACGCAAGGGAGTAAACTAATCGAATAAGGCAATGGAATAATACCAGAGAGCTCATAGCTTAGAAGCTTAAAGTAGGGGTCGTCTATAAATATGAGTCGAGAAATACAGTGAACCATCGGTCGCCAGTAACAGCAAATGAAGCAAGTCGTCGGTGGTTGGGGTGAGCCTCTCAGAGAGCTAACGACCTCTACGCGAGACCTATGTAAAGACCTATCACAAAGGGAGAATCAGACGACCGGTCGATGTTCCTACGACCGTGAATCTGTCATCGCCCGGTGCCCTGCTGCCAGAAGACACTCTTCTTGGGGAAGACTTCCCAGCAGACGACCAAGTCTTACAGTTGCTGGTCCGATCACGCAACCTACTTGCCCTCCGACCGTCGCTTGACGCTCTCCTCGTTGGCAGGCATGCTTTTGATGTATTAGGCGCGTAGTAGCGTGATTTAATCGCCTTCGAAGAATAAAATGGTTGCTTCAACCATCCGGCACGGTCGATAGCAAATGACGGGAATAATCAGGAGAAAGGTGCCAATAGATTCTTACCAGCAGTTGCTTGTTTATATGAAGAAGTAACAGCTGATTCTGGACTTTGAATTTTTCCTTCGCTTATTTTGTAGAAATCTGATGCGCAACAAGATGAAGGAATTCGATGGAATCCTGCTTGCAAACGTCTCCAATTTGAGTGAGCTGTAAGTGACGTGCATGACGCATCCATTACATCCGCACACATTCGCATCCATTACATCCGCACACAGTGCAGACAGCATGTGCACACATACATATCGCCATCGCGTTACATGACGGAAGGACTTCAGTCTGATTCGGGTGATCTGGGCTTCAAGCGAGCTTTTCTATCTTATGTTTGGCAGTACTTCTTTATTAGTAACCCATTCGGTCTAACGAGCCCGAGGAATCCTTTGTATTTCTGTTTGCTTTCCTTTTGGTCCTATTTTCGCTGCCATACGCGATGGCTTCGTTGACCCTTGACTCGTTGACCCTTGACTAGCTCACGTTGCCTTGGGCAACTTTGAATGTAGCAAATTATATAACTCGCTTCGGAGTGTCACTCCTAGCAATTTTAGTAAGGAACGTTTTCACTCCAAGAACGATGCCAAACGACCCAGGCTGTGGGTTACCTTACCCTATAGAATCCTTGCCGCTTTGGGTATTTATGTACATTTATATATTATTCTTAGAAGTTTTTTTGCTTTGTTGTATATAAGTACAATAGTGTTTGCTTCTTTTCCTCTCTGGGTACATCTATAGGTACATCTGCAAGCGGCCTGGTTGTTTGTGGTCCCTTTGCAAAAGCTTGTGAAAACTCCGAGGGAACATGTTTGAACTGACATCAGATGCGTGCTGCTACTAACGATATCTATTGTTGTTTAGGTACTTGGACAGCAATCTTCTGACTTCAATACGTAACCTAAGGTATTTGAGAAACCTGAAAGTGCTTTCTCTGTAAGTAGCTCTGTTTAAGTAGTTAAACCATCTTATGCGGTATTGACATTGGGGCTCTATTGGTTTCTTAATTTTGCTGATGATCACTGCGCTTACTTTCTAAGTTGCGTTTCAGCCCAGTCTGATATTTGCTTGCTCATAATGTCAGGCCCGAAAGTATGTCGTCGGTTCTGTGGCGCTGCTAGTAGTGTCCAAAGCTACGGAGACCAAACGAGCTCCAGCATTTGTTTGTAAGATTCATTTCTGCAAGTTACTTACGGAAAGGGCAGAGTCTAATTTGAAATTGGAAAATACCTGCCCTTGGAATAGGCTGCAAAGCTTCTAGGATTCTTGGAGGATTTTGTATTTTGTATTGTCAGTTCTAGTACCTAAAAGATATAAATTCGTGCGATATATTGTAATATTGTATATAGAGTCCGACCGAAAGTGAATTTTTACTTTCGGCCGAAAACGAAACCACGCCGAAAGTTCATAAGTGCCTTT
>QQSS02222363.1:0-10697 GCA_003687565.2 Craspedacusta sowerbii
TACATACATACATACATACATACATACATACATACATACATACATACATACATACATAAATACATACATGCATGCATGCATACAAAATCATTCAGTAGCTTAAGTGAAACTATTAAAATGTCGGCTTTCAATTAAACAGGCAGAAGTTTCCGTGAGACGTTTTCACGTTTTTCTTAAAATCACGTTCACCTAACATTTACTCTACCTTGCACACAGCCTCCAAAAACACTTGGGCTCTTAGCCATCCCATCCATAAACTGACGACAGCTTTATCGCCACCGCAACGTTGGCCTAATCTGAATTACAAGTTTCTTATGAAGACCGACTGAGCTTCGCGGGCAGCTGGAACAGCAAATCGGACTCGCTAATTACGCGACTCAGTCGTTGTAGGAATCTAATACGATATTAACCCCGCAAAGGGGTGGGAGGAGGGGCGGACATATCCGAAAAGGGAATTGGCAAAAGCAGCTGGGCAAGGTGCATAGGCAAAGCGTTTCCACCCTTACGAAACAGCACATGCGGCAAAAAAAGGCGACATTCCGAAACGGACTAATGCTAGGAGGATGTATGCTGCCTGCAACAGGCCGTCCAATCAACAGCTCTCGAATGGAATTTCGTCTCCGGCATTCCCTACAAAATGGCTTACTTATTGGCTTACGCGATGCACCAGTAGTGCTCTCTCATTAGTAACCAACTCCTCCAACGCATGGCATCGGAGTGAACGGAACAGGAAACTGCCGTAGGAGGAAACCGGTTGCATTACTTCGGCAGGCCAAACTGGGCCCTTTGTTTTGCCTCCTTCGACCCCCTACCCTAAATACCCAAAGAACTACCACCATCTTGAATAACCACCACCATCTTGAATAACCACCACCATCTTGGCGGTCGAGTCCACTGGACAAGGAAGCAATATTGTCGACGGAACTTCCGACAGTAACAGCGCAAGGAAAACAGAAATATGTGGCATTTAATATTTGAAGACTTGTTGAATAGTATTGAGCTTATTACATATCTATATAACAGGCCATAAGAAATTTGTAAAATTAATCCTTTCTTATCAAATTTTTCTTGGATTAGCAGGGTTTATCTTTTATATTTCTGGCTATTAGAAAATCGGATATTGGACGTTTTTCGCATTATTTTGTCTCGGTTTAGTTAGCTATGTTGCCTTATTTGGTCTAGTTGCTGTACAATGCAATCTACAATCTTTGTTACGATGATGGCGTCTTAATGTTGTTATTGAAATTTGCACCACGCGAGGTTTATCTCGATAATACTCAGTCCATTTACTTTGTCCAGGTTTTGCTTAGTTCAATTACATCATGACTTTGTTATAAAAGACGAAAATCGCAAACTTAAATAGAGCTTAAGAGAATACAACGCAACGTATTCTCTCATCTCTCATCGCAACAAAGGGAGAGCTTTCAATATGGTGCCGCTACTTTCTCGCGCTGCGCTAACCCAACTGTCTAATCAACTTGGTATAGAACTAGCTTTCTCAAAAAACCTGCACTTGAAAAGCAAGGTGAGCAAGGCGAAATGCCACTTTAAGAAACCCGTCGGATTTCAAAGGAAATAGCGTCGCCAAGCAATAAAAATGTAAACATGGCTAATTTTCTTTGTCAACTTTACATAGACATATATGAACAGTGAAAGTGTCGTCGCTTACGAATTTAATCTTACCAACAAGCATGAGTAAGACGACCATCGCTTCCATAACTCACAACCACTAGCACGCACCGAAAACCACCACACGTCCACACAAATGCACAGCAACAACAACAACAACAACAACAACAACATCCACGCTCATTTTCCAGGTCGCAATGAACTTTTTTGGTTGAGAGATTTTTCATTCGCTCGGCAACAACAGCTACTACACATGAACAACATAAAAAGGGGAGAAGAGTTAAAGACCTACAAACATTAATTTACACTTCTTTTCAGTAATCAGGAAAAACGAGCCTAGATGTAAGAAAGAAGATTCTGTTTAATTAGCAAATTGTCTTTATTCCTTTGATATGGATCGAAACGCAAAGCTTTTGAAGCCTTTCGAGCTCTGATTCTAGGTCCAGATCATTAAAATTTTCTTCCCAGCACGAAAAGAGATAAAATATGCTAATCAATGAAATAAAATGAGGCGTCGTTACCGTGGACAGATCATGAAAGCACAAAAAAAGCCAAAGCCAAGCTCAAAAATATCCACATTCCAGGTATTCTGATATTTTGAAAATATAGCCTACCGCAAATTGCACTTTGTTTCGGGAAGGAGATTTCTTAGACGAAAGCAATTATTACCAAGCAAGCGCACGTTCATAAAGCCATGCCTTACTGAACGAGCACAAAACGGCTGACATCGGCTGAGAGCATTATACCGCGTCCGCAAGTGCGCGATAGCCAGTGTTTGTACCCGCGTGTAAGATTTAACGCTATGCTAACCGTCTAAGTTGTCATAAACCTGCATGCTAAGTCTATGCATACTTACTGACATCCATGATAGGGTATTCCCATGATAGGCACAATACACGACAACCGACCTGTTACAAAGCTACAAAGCAGGCACAGGCCATAAGGAAAATGTATAGACTACCAAATTTTTCTTTCTAAATAAATAATAATGTTCGAATTCCTTTTATTGCAAAACGAAAAATCAATACCTGTCCGCTTTTGAACACTCCTCTCAGGAATGGCTTCGAAAAAACCGCGCCAACTGCTAATTTCATCTAATCTAGCTCGTCTATAGCTCAAGCATCCAACAAAAACCGGTAAAAATACCAGAAACAGCATCAGCCACTTACTCTTAAAATTCAAATATAATAATATATTTTTTATATTTATATTTTTATAATTATTATTATAATAGAATTAATATCAATATTAACTCTAAAAATGATAGTGCTGAAATTCTCGTAATAAATACGAACGCAGAGATACAGCGTCAGCTCACACCATGCGAAAAAGGAGCGTTCAAGAGCTTGCGTGGATCTGATATTCTCGATTTTCTAGAACTCCTGCATACCCGAGCAAGTTCAAACAAGAAAGTTTCCGTACGCACAATGCGTAGAATTCGAACGACAAAAGAATGCTGTTGCTTTACTTTATTACTTCGACCTTGCGCGAAGTCACCATACAACCGGGGGTATGATGGTCACAAAAACACAGGGGAGGTCGTCAAATTTCGCAAGTAAGCTAGCGAGCGTGAAAAAAAAAATCCGATCAACTTTTTCGTGACACGAAAAGAATGAAAATGAACTAACGGGCTCACCACCTTAAAACTTCCGGTGCAAGCAAATGTACGAATTATAGTTAAGAGTCTTAACTAGACCAGAAAGCTACTTCCATGATTGGGTTAACATTCTTATTACAGAAACCAATAGAAATTCTGGCAAAAAAGTCTTCAATAAAAATTAACACTGGCAACCATGCTCATCCCCTGCAAGCCTTAATTTAGTCGCACGCACCGAACAGCTATTAATCCGGTTGACTTGAACATAAATTTGGCACTCAAAGATCCCACAATATCCCGAATGCAGAAAACAGTCCAAAGCCCCCCCCCCCCCTCATCTCCAGCTAATCATCGCCCCGTCGACGGAAAATTTTCCCGATCAACCCAAAAACACAAAGCAGAAAAGAACGACAAAAATACGCTAAATAACCATGACATTAGTACAACATACAAATTTGAACGCATGACTTTAGGTTTTTATAAGCCCACCCCCGGCTTATAATCCGCACACCGAATTTTTATCGTTCACCCGTTCACCCAAGCCTTATGTGTTCCGACTATTTATATGACAAGTTGATATGGGCTGCAAATAAAAAAAAAACTTCTACTAATGTGGCTTCTCGAAGATCTAAACTATCGAGCTTTTTGAAAGTTTTTGGACACGAAACTGGTTGCTATCTTCTAGTCAAAGCAAGGCCACCTCAAGTAAACAATTTAAAGAAGTTCAAATTCTGACGGGTTCAGCAAACGGCAGCTGAAAGACAAACATCGATCAACCAAAGTCGCACAATTATCTCGAAGTTTGCTCGAATTTTCTCAGGTAGGCTTGTACGCTCTAACCTTAACCATCGGTTAGAAGCAATGCCATGCGCGGGCCGTTTGACAAGTACTCGTCCGGCGGCCCTCTAAGGGCTTTGGCTGAGCGAATCGCGAGAACCTCAGCAACTAAAGTTGATCTTAACGGAATTTCGCAAAGCAAGCGACAAAACGTAGAGCGGACGAAAAACCAATTCTTAATACAAGCACCTTTTTTGTTGATAAATTATTCAATCCCATTAAACGCTCAAGGAATCGGCGCCGTTATTATTCAAGAATGACGCACGGGCCATCGTCACTGCCACACGTTTGAACACTCCCGGAACCTGTGGGTAGCGTAGACAGCGGCGGTGTGGTGGGCAATAGCCCCGAGGGCACCAGCAGTCCCCAACTACGCCAAACTCTCCGCCAGACAAATATGCAGATTTCCGTCCTCCGCTCCAAATTCGCACAATAACTTTATTTTGAGGGCAGATAATGCCACCCGAGCACATCTGAGAGCAGGATTTAACTCCAATTTTACGCGCACGTTGCTTTTCTTGCGTCTGTTCGATGCAAACTCCAGCTGAAATCTCTGCCCTCTCGAAATTCAGTTGCGGGCTCAGAGCTTACATTTGCAAGTAGGAGTTCTGTCCCTAAATCGCAGGCGTCATCAAAACTAACCAACTATCCGTTATCAATAAGGTTTGCATTTTAAAGCAGGAAGGACACGCGTGAAAACGCTCTGCGAAATATAGCACAAGTTGTTCATTCTCGGACTTTAATACAGGTCCAATGCATCCAGGTAAGTAACAACATCATCAGTGCAGGGGGGGAAACAAACGCCGAATGTACAAGCATACATTATCCCCTTTCCCCGCCATCTGGCAATCATAATTTGCGTTTGTTGTCACCGGGGTTTGCGACGACTGCAGTAAGTGGATTACAAAGCGACGAATTCTTTACACGGAAGGATCGAAATTTCTTCCTCTTGGCTTGTAGAGACGTTCCGCAAAATTAATAAGGTTTGGTTGGATCAATAAGAATAGAAGAAAAACAGCTAGGATAAGTTGACAGTGATTTCCTGCTGAGTCAATCTACCTCAGTCCTCCTAGTCGCGTCACAGTCTAAGAAGGTTGAAAATCAACAAAAGTTCTTGCGCTGCGTGCCAATGAATTAACTGATCGGTAGAATTCACACGCGCTGACTCTTGTTAGTGAGATATCTGAACTCGAAAGATTCAAAAGTAGACGAACAACAACCTCAAATCAGTCTCACCTTTAATGCGATACCATAAGAGCCAATCCAGTCGAGCGTTTGACCCAGTTTGAGAATTATTCGGGCTTGTAGCAGAGGACGGGGGTAGTGTTTTCGGACAGGGGTCTTGGAAATTCACATTGTGCATGATTTGCTGTTTGCGCCCCTACGTTTAATGTGTACGAGTCAACAAGCGCAATGCAGCAAAAAGTTGCATTGATCACGAGTGCAGTATTTGGATTAAGCGATGCAAAAACGCCAGCTTATGAGTTGGCCACTGATCATTCATGCAGGCCTATGTTCCTTATCAGGCTTTTCTTCAGTCCACATGGAGCAGACACACTGGATGGCCTCAGTTGTCTCCATGACGACCATGCCAATTCGTGTTCGTTTCGAGTTCTAAACCTCTAAGAAAACTCGAGAGCAGTTGCTATAAAGCAGCATTTAAAGGAAGCACGCTCTCCCAATAATCCATACTGGAGGCCACTAAAACATTAAATTTGCCAAGCAATGCTGGCGGAATTTATGCACAAACATTTACATAGCAAGTTGCTTCCTTTGCTTAACCAGAGTTTGGGCCTGCACTGTGAAAAGTTGTGATTTGCGAGTTTTTTTCGTAGCTTCTTTGGATACTCGACATAGCGGCACCGTACGATCTCAAGTTTCAAATACTTTTGTGGACGCGTTTTCGATTTTCTCGAAGACTATAACTCGACAAAATAAAAAAATAAAATAAAAAACACAAGAAAAAACAAGCAAGAAAGAAACAAAGAAACAAATCGCCATGTTAGACGACAGTGTTGTCAAAATCATCATAATTCAAGTCGGCGTAGGTTACACCCAACTGACTCGGATCGGAATTGGATCGGGGCAGGAGAGCCCCGAACGGGACGCGGTGGTTTACGGGGTTATGCATAAGTACCCATACGCAGCCTTGCAAGGGCGTCTACTTCGACCACAGCTCAGAGCAGGTTCTGCATGGCTACATTATGTTATCGCTGACACTACTTTATGGTAAGACACTACTGTCCTAGATACAGAACACGGATTTCGCCTACGACGCAAGCATCCTGCTCCGACAACCATCACCAAATACATCCGCAGATCTCTAAGGAAAAGAATAAATCCCCCCCCCCCCCGCAGGCCCCGCACAAGCGCCTTGCGTTAAGCTTTGCGATTCAGACCTCGTATGCGTAAGCCTTCAAGCCAGGAAACTGAGTTTTAGCTTAGAATTGTTATTGCCAGGACCAAAATATTTCCCTCAATTACAGTTGATTATGAATAAATTATTACAACCTAGCATAAAATATTGACAAATTATTATATAAAAGATTATGAAAAGCTTCTTCAGAGGAGGAAACGACAGAACTCTCAGAGAACCTGACAAAATCGCCTGCTATCCTATCATGCCGTCATACAAATAATATAAAGGTTGCGTTCTAAGGTATTGCTTGAACAAAACAGGCCTACAAACATCGATTCGGCCACAAAAGCAAGTAGTAAGAAATACCACTTGGTTCGACTTCTACGACTTCCATAAATAATTGCAAAAACTTCTGGGTCCCACTACTACAACATATCATGTGCACGGCCACACAGACACGGATATCTATAACAACTTTGAAGTCCTCCATCAAATATTCAAATTTGTTGGCCCCAGTCTCTTGGACCTTTCCTTACGTACATTTGCATTTGTATTTGTAGTTAGTTATTCGCCATCGAAAATATTACAAACAAAGGATAATACACGTCGTAACGCATACAAATAAGACAGTTGCTATTAGTCCAGTTTACTTGCTTCCGGGCATGGATCCCCAAGAAGACCGTGGGTCTTTTCATGGGGCACCATTAGTAGAATTTATACTCTATATGGACTTTTGTTAAGAGCTTCATATAATTAGAGTTTATAGGGAAGCCTAATGAAGGAGAGATACCAAGCTTATGAGGCAACGGTGGCTTCGGCAGTTAACCTTAAGTGGTGTACCTTTGCTTCTAAATAACATGAGTAATGGTTCCCGTAAATGCTAAGCAGGAGAAGGGTGTTCTGGTTTACGAGCATTGCTTAACTGGCAATTGCTGAGCTGGTGTAACAGTTAATATACTTATTGTGTGACTATCAATAATGGTGATTTTGACGAGTCTGCTGACTCGTCAGAGTTAGACGAGTTTTATGAGAACAACGTAAAAGAATGAGAATTTTCAACGAACAGATATTGCAAGCGTCTTCAGGTTTTCAATACAGTAATGATGGATATTATGACTCCAGAAGAAATCTTTTGGCCTCCTTTTTGAACAAATCTATTGTTTTGCTTTCCTTAGCCTTGTTGCTTTTAAAACGATTCCAGACATAAGGCCCTCGTATCAGTATATTGGTATAAGGCCCACATATCAGTATCACGTGCATAAGACAGCACCGTCTATACAACCACAGTAAAAAGACCAGCACCTACTTTCTTTATTTCATCAGCAACATGCTACTAGTCAACCATACCGTAAGGCTTGTCCTACATGGGTTTAAGACCAAAACACATTTTTAAAATTCTGCTGTAATGATAATTTACGGTTGACCCACCTGGCCATATAGACATTAAGACATAACAGAAAATTTGCTTCCCAAAATGCATTCGTGTTGCTTCATCACAAATAGGTTACGCCTAGTTTGAATTCCAAGGTTTTCT
This sequence comes from Craspedacusta sowerbii, assembly GCA_003687565.2. Lineage (NCBI taxonomy): Eukaryota > Metazoa > Cnidaria > Hydrozoa > Limnomedusae > Olindiidae > Craspedacusta > Craspedacusta sowerbii. The sequence continues at coordinate 7,957 of QQSS02222363.1, forward strand.
TGCTTAAAAAAGTAACCATTTAATATAGGAAATTATTCTTGGCATTACCTATTTTTTAATGTCAGTCATTTGTCTGAACGATAACTATTCTTCTGAGCATAAATTACTCTCCTAAGTGAGAGTAGTCTTGAGTGAAGAGTTCGTTGATATTAGGCTTTCGTGAGTACATTGACCATGGGCCAAACGGAAATCAGGCTATCTAATTGCATAAATGAGCATGTTTATTTGAGCATCGCCTAGCTTTTCGAGCATAAATAGCTTTTCTTTTTTTTTCTGCACCAAATACTCTTGTGACCATATACTGCACTAGTTCGCATAAATAATTTACTGGGGCTCCAAAAACTTTTCAATTCTTCACCGCTTGCTTGTTATGGAAACGTACGGCAAAATTTCGTGCAGCCGCGACAGGCATTTATTCAGGGGGTATACACATCGTCATCAAAGATATCAGTGCAAAACAACAGAAGTCGATCGAATTTCGTTTCGGAGACAGCTAAGCTTAGGCGACAACTTTCAATGAGTGCTTGAACAGTTGCTCGGGCTGAAAGGAATTTCGAGTAGGGCGTTGCCTATTTATTGAAAGGCAACACCGTGAAAGGTTGCACATGATTTTTCGGAAAAATCTTAAGCATTTTTTTTGCGGCATTGCATAGAATATGGGAATAAATAAGGGCCCTCGATGGGTAAATCTTCAAAGCAAAGAATAAAGCTTTTAATTTTCCAAGAAAGGACCAAAACGTCACAAAAATTAATAGCTTTATTCTTTGCCTTGAATATGGGAATAGGTTCATTAAATCGATAGAATCCGCAAGACCCAATCAGTTCCCGCACTTGGTTTGCGGACCAACTTGAGGAAGCACCACCAACAGTTGTAATGATTGGAGCTTCGTGGCAATTCACAGGCGCTAAGGTGACTAAAAACGAGTCAGGCCATAACGGAATATTCAAATTAACGGGCGAAGGAGGAGCCCGAACGTTGTAAAGCTATAGCTAACCCTTCTCCCGACCGCCCCGCACACAGCAAATAAATATTTGCTGGCTTCTTGCAACGATCAACTGAGCCGCTATTCCCTACTGTTATGCTAAGCTGCGAAAAATAATTAGTGCCTAACTGCGATGTGGCCCATATATGCAATATCCATATGTAAGTAGAACATCAAGGATTATTTTGATCCAAGTGTAAACTTAGCCTAAAGACATCCCCCTCCCCCTTCCCCAGGCAACAAGGCACAGTCCTATGCGATGAAAACAAACAAGACGGATCTAATAAACGTTGTTTTTTTTTCGGCCAGCGATGGCAAATAAAGCGATTAATCAGGTTTTACAAAAAACGATCTTAAAACAGTTAGGAAATTTCTTAAAAAATGAGCGACCTTAAAAAAAAATTATTCATGTTATCGGTAGGCGTGGTATTCACAGCAGCGTGAGTTCACAGTTCATCCCCAAGACTGACACTTGAGCACCTAGGGATCACACAGTAAAGAAAGGACAAAGTTCTATCATAATTTACGAGTAAACGTTGTTGTTGTCGCTGTCATGGTTGCTGTTATGGTTGATGATGTTATTATTATTATTGTTGATGTCGTTGTTGTTGCGCTGTTGCGTTTGTTGCTGTTGCTGATTATGCCGTTGCTGTTATTATTATTGCTTTTGCTGTTGTTGTTGCCTTTGTTGTTTTTGCCTTTGCTGTTGTTGCTTTTGTTGTTGTTTTTGTTGTTGTTGCAAGATCCAGATCTTCCAAAGTAGCAAGGTTTTCGGCAAAATATGTGAAAGAGAGAGAGCATCTCTATTGATGTTCTGAATACAATTCTTGAACACTAATACAGCAAACAAATCTGCCCTCACATTCTCGCACAAAAACTAATAATGGCATTCATATCTGATAACGCTATAGTGCATAAAAGGCTCAAACTAGAAGAAAGAAAAAGTATTACCTCACGCAAAGATTTAGAACAGGCGATTTTAAACGCTCCCAAATCCCACACCAAAACATCGCCGTGTTTACAGGACAAATCGAGCCACCAAGCTTAGCCACAAGTTTCGCAGTGAAAGTAGGTGGGCCAAATAGAGTGCGCGTTCGGAATCGCTTCAAATCGGCTAAAAGGGAACTGGCCTTTAACAAACCTCAAGAGTAATAACCATTCAGGATTGCCGTTCCTGTGGAGAATATGACCACAGCAAGATTGTTTATTATGCAAAATAGGAGAAAAACCGATTATGCAGGTGACGACAATGGTCCAAGTCTTATCAATCGATCGGCGTTTTATTTCAAACCGGTTCTCTACTCGTAACAGCTAAGCAAGTCACCATCTTAACAGGTCATCTTAACAGGCCATCTGCCACAGCTCTGCTCAAACCATGCCATGCCAATATCCTAACAGCGAATCAGGTAGATTAACCGATCCAAGCAAGCTAAGGCTACTACCACCACAACAACTGACAGCAACAAAAACAGCAACAAGAGCATGAACAGCAACAACAAACAAGAATCTATTTTTTCCTTTCTTCCCAATGCGCAAACAACGGTAGAATGAACACATTATATATATATATATATATACATATATATATGTATATACATATATATATATATATATATATATATATACATATATATATGTATATACATATATATATATATATATATATACAATCTATCTGTATATAATATCTATCTATCTATCTATCTATCTATCTATCTATCTATCTATCTATCTATCTATCTATCTATCTATCTATCT
>QQSS02222374.1:0-10697 GCA_003687565.2 Craspedacusta sowerbii
TACATACATACATACATACATACATACATACATACATACATACATACATACATACATACATACATACATACATGCAGCAAATGTGTTGGCTAATTTTCGCATGTACATATACCTACACGTTTTCATATTTCAATAAATGCTCATATATAGTTTCATATATAAATACACACAAATATATTAATTAACATCAACATCAACATATACACGTACATATACACATGCTTACAATATATAAACATATGCATGTACATACACATATACGTATTCTTACGCTTACAGTTGTACATATACATGTAGATATACGGATACATAAAGAAAGGCTACATAGCGATATAAATATGCATATAAATATAAAAAAACATATATATCACACATAAAATTTTGCATGTATTTATGCGCGTATAAATTAACGTTATTTGTTCATCTTCTTATGCATGTAACGTAAGACACAACAATAGATGATTGGATATGTGAAGAAATTGATAGATATTCATACACATAACAAATGTATGGGTTACGCTGTAAGAAGGACAAATTGCAGAACACATGCTTCTACTTACACTGCACCGACATGAATGCACCAGTTTCCAGTGAAAGAGGTAACTGATGTTGGGCTTACCAACGCCGATGTAGCCAACCAGACTATCAACCCATAGAGTACAGAAATAGTCCCCATTGCTGACATGTTCTGAAAAGAAAGTGCCAATGGCTGACTTCAAAGATTAAAAGTGCTTAATGGCATCAGCCTAAGGCCTTATCTGAATTGTCATAGACTATGGTCCACCTTTAAATTCGGAATCGAAGACAGTTTACTTCATTTTAATAGAGTGGATGCATCCGAATCATATTGCTTATTATATCATATTTTCACAACTAAGCCATAAAGTACGAGCTGGCTGTAATTGCTGAGCTGGCTTCAACTATTTAAAAGCATATGCTAAATATTTCTGCCCTAGCGACGTATATACTAGCTCATGTAGTATTTAAGAAGCAATTACAAGAAGGCTGGAAAAACGAAAAATTAATTAGCTTGTAGCTACAACTATAAAGCACGTCTTGTAGGGTATATGTTTTCACGTACCTTCTACCAGAGGAAACCTCACTTGCGGCCTCCGGATTTCTTCGACGAGATTTAAGTTTGCTTGTCACATCATATAGTTGCAGTTTATGCGTGGGTCTAATCCGATTAATAATAGTATTGTGCGATAATAGCGTGTAAGTAACTTGAAGTAGCCCAGTGCGTCTAATGAAGAGGAGTCTAGTACTCTCTTTCCGGGGAAAGATTTACCGTGTCTCTTTATCCTAAGAGGACATGATTCAGATGTTTATGGGCTATATGTTGCTATACTCCGATCGCGCAAAGTAGCGTCTGCAATAAACTATAGCATCGCCACGTGTTTTTGCAGACTTAAAATTTACAAAGCTGTCGGTTCTAAAGGGCAGAAGCTTTTAGAAAATTTTAATTTCTAGTAAGCAGAAGAACCGTAATAAAGGTGAAGGTCATACAGCTATAAGGCCAAGACCTGGCCACCTACTGTTGAAAAGATAGAAATCATAGGTGAACAACGCCAGAAGAATACAGTAGCTACGAATTAGGGTGCCCACAAATGCACCTACTTCAATAAAGCGCATTCGAAATACCGGACTTGTAGGTGTGCAAAGTATGAATAAAGAAGTATGAAATAATGTTTCTGAACTTGATGGTTAGTGCTCGTTTCTTTCATTTTAAAGAGTCTACTTATACAACAACAGTATTATAGGATCTTAAAATCATGCAGTAGTGGCAAGGTAAGTAACTTCCACTCCGGTAGAACTGCATTCTATTTAAATTTCATAGACCTTATTATCACATTTTGGGTTCCACATGCGCTTCTGATTAACACTGCCATAGCAGACATTGTGTTGCTGGCCTGGGCGCATTGTTCCAATGAATCCAAAATTGTGGGTACAAGCATAGTCATGTGTGGGAGCATGCCAATAGGGATGAAAGGGGAAAACACACATAGACCTGGTATTCAGTCACACAGCATGGTGCATTCTTTTCACGTGGGAAATAACTAATAGACTTATTGTTACTCGCGATTATTATGTTTTGTGAAACCGCCCTTGTCAACTTTCGCGACAAATCTTCATCAGTGGTTTTCTAAGTACGATATATTTTGTCCTCTATCCTTTAGTGTCTTAGTAGAGCTCCATATTAATCTCAAGCCCTGCTTGATAGTGGGTGTAGAGCACCGAAAATATAGCTAAAGGCTTCATAGGAACGCTTAATCCTATCAGATTTATCAGAGCTTAACACAAGGACGTTGGTCGCATCAAATTCTTTGAACGCCAACACATTTCTGTATTGGTATGCAACCAGTATCCTAGTCTAGTTATTAAAAACACTATTGCCTTGACCTCTATCCAAAGCAACAAACAAAGGCTTTGCAATAAGGCCTGCATGGCCAACTCGAAGAGATGATTTTTAGAACATATCTTTGCCGGAGCTAGTGTCATTGCATTCTTAATCATTATCTCACGCATGCTGCTTAGAAGGTGATTTCTAGCAAGTTAAATTTATTTCGCCGACCATCTCAGCAATTCATGGGAGTAAATGAGGTTCGAATGGTTCAGAAACAAGAAGATGTTCATAAACCCAGAGTCCCATCGTACTTGCTAGTGAAAAAAAGGAATTTGCTCGATGCTTATTCAGAATGAAATTGGAAATAAAAGCTTCATAATTAGTTAGTATAAGTGAGTACGCTATTCGCTTATTTTGCAGATCTAACTCTAAGCGCCGAGTTGTTCGGGAGATCGTAAGATCGACCCACTGTGATAGCGTAAATCCCAGATGAAAGGAACAAGTAAGACTTCTTATATATCTACATGCACGGGTTTACATACAGTTTGGATAGAGGAAGGTGTTATATACATAGTGTCAAACGGCAGGAGCAGGGAGTTTATGTTTTTGATCTTCTCTGCTCGTTTCCTCCTCTTTGCTCCAGCTCGAGTGGCGTCCAGGCGCTTCCTCCTCCTTGACTCAGCTCAAGTGAAGCCAAAGTTATTCCTTGTTAAACATCATGCGCATTCCGTGACACCAACGTCGTGAACGGCTGAGAGTTTGGCTACCTTGGATCATAAGAAATGAATTAGTCTTCAAGGTGATACTGCTTCTCAAGCGTGAACTACTAGAGACATGATCAGTGCTCAAGCGCTTATTGCCAAACGTGCGATGACTTCGGGCACGTTGATGGAGGGGAGGGTCGGAAAGATCTCTATTGCGATCTCATCAGCACGGTCCCCAAAAGTCTCCGAGCAATGAACTCAAGCACCCCAAAACCTACCACTGGATGTATTGGCACAGCCATGGAAGTGTGACGTTGTGGTGAAACACTCCGCAGTCGTGTATGAATGGACAAGGCGATTTGAAGAGATTGTAGTAATCCAAGCACCAGTCACCAGATTGAAGTTCAGGCAACCAAAAGAGGCCCGCACCAGCCTGGTGTAGCTAAGCCAAAGCCTAAAAAGTCACCCAAACCCCAGAGAAAAACACTCCCCGACTTGAAACCCAAAAGTACTCTACCCGTTGGGATGCAAATTACTCCGAACGGCAAATCCCTCCCCCCGACCACTCATACCACACTGCTATTTATCGACCTACAAGTGGCATCCGTCCTCTATCCTTTCTCATTCCATTACTTCAGCACGGACCTTCCCACCACTTGAATGGTTACGGATTCGAGAAAGGGCAGAAAATCAATCTGCTCGATGGCGGCCGTGACAATCTAAAGCGTCATGGAGTGAGTCCGAAGTGTTCTCCACAAATGAATTTTGTCAAGCGTTCAGTTAGCTTCTCGTCGTATAGTTGCTCTTTGTATACGGGCTTTCCTTGCGCCCAGCGTCTGGAATGTTGGCAAAGGGATTCCTTTTGGTGCTCAAAATTCGAGAAAAATATTTCGAACCGCGTGGGCTTGCTTTTCCAGACAGGGCCTCTGCTCAGTACCTTTGGGGGAATTGTGGTTCGAGGGATTATTACAGTTACAAGGTGTAACAGGTGTATAAGTTGCATGAAATACGGGACTTGATAGTTCGGGGAGCACATACAGCCTTCTATCTGTCCTTCTGAGTTAGACCACGTATAGACCTTTACTATCAACCCGTGCCTTGTTTACCATAAGTTAAGTCTTTGGATTGTTCTCTGTTCCCGTTAGATGGTTGCCTGGAAGTGGTCAGTCGCTTAAGGTGGCACCCTGACGTTTTTAAGCATAATCGCCTGGAATTCTCCAGCCAGTATAGATTCGTCTGGAAATAGAGTTCTATTTCGCTCTGGTAAAAGCTGTTCCTTGCTTACAGTTCGCTGGGCAAGAAGATATTTAGAACTAGGTGTAGCAATATCCGTTCAGCAACACCAAAGCAGATATTCAAAGAAGTTGGAGTGGTTTAATGGCCCATGATACCAGTCGGATAATCATGATATAAATAAATAAATAAATATATATATATATATATATATATATATGTATATATATATATATTTATATATGTATATATATATATATTTGTATATTTATATTGCCAAAACTGGAACATGGAGTGCCACTGTATTGCTCATTTGAACCACTTATTGTAGAAATGATATCGCATTAAATAATTGTTTATAGAATAGTGTACAGGACAAATAGGCTTGGACAGCTATGAGTTTTTTTGCATTTCGCGAATGCTATTGTCGCCATGTCGTTCAACCATTCAACTGCAGTTCCGTAGGCGTGATAGAGAGCTTCGTACCCCGAGATGATTTTGAGACGCAAGTTGAGTTGGCATAGCAAGAGAGCTGCCTGAAGTGTGTATCCGTGTGTTTTGGTGGGTTAGGTGTGAGGTTTTGGCAGATTCATACGCACAGTGTTTTCCACAGATCGTTTGGCGCAGTGATGCTCCCATATCAGGCTGATGGCAATTCCCATTTTTTTTAGAGATCGTATTGGTAGAATACGGCAAATTACTCTTACAGCGTCAAAATTACAGCATGCGTCTCCTGGATGATTCCAGTGGCACAGCCAGTGTTCCTCCTTTTCGGAAACCTCATAAGCATCCATCGGTCTGTGTGGCATAATTTTCCTGACTACTGCACAGAAAATTATGGGACCGCTAAAAATAACACGGAGGCTACTAAAAATGCAGGTATTTTCATACACACAAGAACTCAGATTTTACGGCATGCGTTTGTAGCCTTGAATAAGCAGTAACCAAGCAAGCAACCAACTCCATCGGAAATACGTTTGAAAAGCTATTACAGGAATGTTTCTAGTGCGCTGTGTGGCGGCACCATATTTGTTGCTCATCGTTAGAACACAACACAGCTTATTTTCTGTCTTGTTCTCAAACTTGTAAAGTTAACACTAATATACAAACCACCCGTTTAAATACCTAAACATAGAAACACTGAAATATTATCTACATACATTAATCACAGCACCACATCGAGTCCGCATTACACCTTATATAACAACGACCACTCAGTCCTCACGCTGCATAAACATACGTGGCCTTTGTTTACAATACAGTCGGCGTATTTACATACAGATCGGCGTCATGTTGAAAAAGCTCGGAATAGCCGTCGACCACTCTGCGATGGTTATTCTCGTTGTATCGTGGAACATAGTGGAAGACCGATACTCTACTTTCGGAAGTAAGAACGTCTTCTCGTAGCTATAGACAACAGAACCGCCTGATGTGGATAGACGAGCCCGCACTCAGCAAATCTGTACCTCCACTTCTCTAACATCTTCTTCAATTCCAATTGCTTAAGAAGAATTTCACTCGTTCTTGAAACGTATGGTAGACAAAAAAATACGGGTATGAAACCTGTGTTTCGTTATTTGCAATAGGCGTAGACGAACTGGACCTAAAAATCACGGTTACAGGTGAAAAGTACCTTCCTACTAGTAACGGCAAGTGACTGACACCTCCATCTACAAAATAACGGACCAAGGACTATGACACTCTCCTGAGCACTTTCCTCAACACTGGCGATAATGGCAGCAGCGAGCGCTTTCTAGGAAAGGGGCCGGCACCCAGAGACGATGTCTGAAGCCTCCCCAAGTCTACAAAAATAACAGGCACGCTACCACTGGCAGGCTACGTAGCCAATATCTTAGGAGGTCCTATAGCAGACTTCTTTCGTCCTTGAATCCTTGAAATAGTTGAAGCTTGAAGTCTTACACAGCCCTGGGTGCCGGGTTTGCTAAACCCACAAAGTTTATCATATATAATATTATTTATAATATAATAACTCTATATAATATATGTATAATAACTCTATGACTAAACCCGAGCATGCAGGGACTGCACGCACATGTTTATCCCACGCACTTATCCAGCAACTGATCCGCAGTCATTGCATAGCATTTGCTCACGGTGGCATGCACTTCACAAACAATAAGATCTGAAACATGTCACGCAAAAACGAAACTGGTCCTCTCCGAGTCGACAAATCTTGAACCGCTTAAAACAAAAGTCCAAACTGTGGACTGGTCCCACTTATGGAGGAGTGCTTTCTCGCGGCAGGCCTCAAATAAAATCAAGGGAACTGATGCCGTAAAATTTAAAGGCTATTGAGAACTTATTCACAAGAAATAACAGAAGCCTGAGAAGCTCTGTTGTCATGCTAATGGTGACAATAGGAAACTGGACTTCCTCCACGCGTTTACGACCTGTGAAATCCCTTTGCAGACTGGTAACAGGCTAAAGCTCGAAAGAAGTCGAACACAATTACACTACCGCACACTAGTTGCCTACTCGAGTACCACTCTCATGAAGAAGCATAACTAAACTTGAGCTACTCATTCGATTACTCATTGCCATGACTTACCGAAAACTCTATCAGTCGTGAGATCATATACATGGAAAATCTACGTTCATTAACCATCACCCCATAGGCCTTAAGTTTTTGACCCAACTAAGGCTTGGGCTTAGTGCCGTGCGTGCACAAAAATATCCACATCATTTTGCAGGTGTTAAGGATCCAAATTGCTTAGTTTCGTACGACGGTCTTGAAGACCCACTTCTTGCTCGAATGCAGAGCTTTTGCCAAGCCATCGTACCACCCTACTTGACACTGTTTCTAGTCTATTAGGGTTTTCCGTATTTTGTGTTTGCGCCGATATATTATGCACAATTCTGCTACCTGGTCATCGTGAGCGCGATAGTAATGTTAACAAAAATGTTCTTCTTGCAACCATCAAGTTCATTGTTGATACTAAGTGTGTTTCTTACATATGGTCGAGTGCTAGTCTTCGGTCGGTGAAATTCTTGACTTGGGTTTTACAAACTTTTATAGTAATCAATGTATGTCCTGTGTTCTAAGCTGCAGTTGCTTCTCTCCGGGGTTCCGTGTTATATTATTTTCGCTATAGTTTTATTTTGTTAGGTACTCTAGGGTTTCATCGTGAATGTTGTAAATCTTCATACGCATAAAAAAAACAAATCATATACGCACATAAACAAAATGCATGGGCCAACTTACAAAACAAAGACATCTCGCAAAAGCAATTAAACATCTACGGTAATGTACCGGAAGGAGACGGTCAAGGAAACGATAGTGAAAAAACATAGTTGTTAGCTCGATCTGGAAGTATACCTCTGTGGACAACCTTCAAAAAAAATCTGTTCAATTTCTGCGTCCGTTGAACCTTTTGCCGAATGCAAAGAACAGTTTCAGATGAAAAACGTCTGCATCCACGAAATGCAATATTTACCGAGATCCAGAAACCCTACAACATATACTACTTCATCTATACTAACGCCGATACAACCGGAGACATTGCAATAATCGGAACAAGTGGCACAAATTGATGCCATGTCTTTACTGTGATGACATGTGCACTTGGGATTTACACTTAATTAAGGAAGACAGCTTGAAAAACAGTAGAACGCTATGTAGCTGATCCATATAGTCATACACGTAAGTTAATCACATTACATCAACAAGGATTGCTATCTAAACCTATAAGTAAGCTAGCTTTTAGGTTCATATCACCAACAGTAGAGGCCTGCAACTTCACATTAATCAGCACTATCTCTTCCAGCAATCTTATTACCTATAGATTTAGATCCACCAGTTCAACAACAACACTAATACATGCGAGTGATAATCATCGTCACCCCATCGAGACGAACGTTAGCTTTCCAGGTGATGAATTGACAATGCTGGAGAGAAAAGTCCCGTGTTGATTCAGAGCAATTTCCTCGGTTCAGTGGACAAGGCAAGTTACCAACATTAACGCTCCTAAGAATACAACCACTAAGTCGCTATTATAATACTGAATTGGTCATTTGGAAGGCGACTTAAGAATAGTCCACGCTTGGCGATTGCTTCCGATAGTAATTATGTGCGACCCAAACCAGACCAAAACCGTTGTAGTATGTGACGGGTTTCGGACGGGGAAATGTCGAGTGAACAGTAGTTGAAGTAGCTGTAGCTTCTTTTTGGTAAATAAATATTAAAGTTCTCTGTGGTTGTCAGTAATGAAGTATTCAAAGTTTTTGTATTTTAAGACGAAACTATCTTAGGAGTTATACTTTTCATGATTACACTTCGAATATTAAGAAATAAATATTGCTGACCGAATATGTCTGGATTAGTAATTTTTTTTTTGTGTGTCACCTCTCCTCTCCCACCACCTCTCCCACCACACCCCAATCGTTCGCGCGCCCGGCAAGGAATTGGAGTCGGATGTATAAAGTGAACTGATCAATTGATATCGAAGTTAATTTTAACTGAATTCGAGTTCAATTGTGCAAGGAATTAGAGTCGAGCCACGATGGACGTATAAAGATTCCCCTATAGAAAACTCATGGTCCGTTAGTAGTGATGATATGTTACGCAGATCGGCACTTGCTTGCTCTTTGGCGATGAGGGGGGACGGGGAGCGCGTATAGCCTCGATCTGACGAAGCAATTATGGGGCTTGGACTTGGCAAAACGGGAAAGTTGCATCAGCTGAACTCAACCGGTTAGACCTCGAGACAAAGGGTTTAAACCAGTGCATTAGTATAAGATAATTGGAGGGTTTTGTTGCGATTTGACAAGCGGAAATTACAGATGAATGGCAGGATTTGCTGCTGACAAGCTACGAGACCACGCGTCAAGTTCAGCACATGTTGTGAGGAGTGGGTTGGACCGTCAGGTAAGTTAAGCACCTAATTGTTCGTTCAGTCTGGTTGAGGAAAGGACCGAAACATCACAAAAATACTAGCTTTATTCTTTGCCTCGAAGATTTACCCATCGAGGATCCTTATTTCTTTTCTTAAGTACCTAATATCTTGCATTTACACGGCAACTTGTCGCCATCATACGACTTACTATCGCTTTTTTTAAAAATTCTCTTGTTTACGGGTTTTCCGCTTTTACGGACGGCGTTTTTTTTTTAATTGATGAATTTATGAAAAGCGTTTTTAAATTTATGGAAGACGTTTATGTTAGAGCTTGAAAATCTTTTATACACGATGCAATTGTTGGAAAAATAAATAGTTTTTTGTTGCTGTTGTTGCTTATTGTTGCTGGTGTTGTTTTTGTTGTTGTTGTTGTTGTTGTTGTTGTTGTTGTTGTTGTTGTTGAGCTTGCGGTTTTATGTACGAGCGCCACTCTTACTGGCCGCTCGTCGACTTAGGTTTTGTGTTGAAACATTTAGCACTTTGACGAAGCGTCTGCTTGGCGAAAGTTCAATGGCATGCAGTCGCGATGCAAGACATTTATTCTCCACATTATTATTGTTATTCTTGTTTTGTTGTTTTTTGTTGTTATTGCTGTCGTTGTTGCTCTTCTTTGTTTCTTCGTCTTCTCATTATTGTTGGTGCTATTATTATCATGATTGTTGTTATAATATTTATTTAATTATTATTATTACAATTGTCGCTATTATGATTGAAAATATTATTATAATTATGTTATTATATTCTTATTATTATATTATTATTGTTATTATAAAAAAGATTTTATTGTCGTTAATGTTATCATTCTTACTATCGTTTTATAGATCAAAGCGCTTTGGTGCGGGGGATTTTATTTAGATATTGTGTTAACTTTTTGTGTTGATACGCCACACACCCAACCAAGGGTCAAAGCTGATTTGTAAACCGCCCAACGGGGTATCGATCTAGTTTGGTTCTTGTACTTAAGTTCGTGTTTTTGAAAGAAATCGGTCTATTCTGCTAATCAGCTAGCCTTTTGCCGCGTCATAGACCTGCAAGTAAAACAGGTAAAACTTGTTCTTGTTGGTGATTTTGATCGCCTGCGTCTCGGTAAATTGATCGAATCTAGGAGGGGAAATTTGTCTTGTAGAGCACACATTTCCTTTCCGATTGGAATGAAGTTTCTTGATTTTTCAATCTTTGCCATTCTCTTTTTTTTATTCGTTTGTCTCACCTGCTATAGAAAAAGCGAACTTAATCTGTTGTCATTATGCAACTTTGCATATTTGTTGCTTGTGATGATTTCCAGAAATCCTTGCTTAGCGTATAAACCAGAGCTTTGATAGATTGACCTAAAGTTGTCAAAGTTGTGATTGACCCAAAAGAACCAAGACTCAAAGGCTGATATGTGGTTTGATGGCTAGAGAGATAGATAAGAGATAGGTAAATGGATAGATAGATGGATAGACAGATAGATAGATAGATAGATAGATAGATAGATAGATAGATAGATAGATAGATAGATAG
>QQSS02222385.1:0-22500 GCA_003687565.2 Craspedacusta sowerbii
TAGTAGTAGTAGTAGTAGTAGTAGTAGTAGTAGTAGTAGTAGTAGTAGTAGTAGTAGTAGTAGTAGTAGTAGCAGTAAATTTAATTATGCTCGTTACTCAAACGTCCAAATACTGAAACAAAGAGGTAGTAAACATTTAGCTCATACATACAACTAAACATGCAGCTACACCGACTTCATATGTGTGCTACATCCAATTCTACCTTTAAGCGGGATTCTTTTCGTAAGTGTGTTGTGCAGTTGTCTGCTTGGTATTTTTCCAGCAGTATTGACTGGGTTCTTCGCCAAAAGTATAGTTTTAAAACTTTCAGGATTTGCGATCACATGACTGGAGTACAGTCGCTTGACTGCAAGCCGATTGCTGTTCCAATAGTTTCAAGTTTTTGACAATGTGCCGTTCTCCCTGGCACTTTAAAACGACATTTTGAAACCTTCTCTTTTTAAAGGAACAATTTTCCGATGCTAAACGCAGTTTCTCAATTTTTGTGAAGCTTGTAATTGAGTTATCAGTGGATTTGCGTTTCAGCGGTTCTGTAGTACAGATTTGTCCATTATAACCTTTCTCAGTGCTTTCAACAAAAGTAGGTACATATGGTTTTTGCTTCTATGGTGCATGCTTGTTGGAAACTGTTGCTTTTGCTTCTGTTAAATGCAAATAACGCTCATTCACACTGAGTTGTGCATTTTAAAGTTGGTTGATAATTGATATATCGGCACATGTGATTCAACAAAAAGTTAAACAACATGAAAAATAACAACAACAACAACAACAACAACAACAACAACAACAAAAACAACAACAACTAGATTCATTTTCAGAAAGCAGCCATTCAGAAAGAATTAAAAAATACCCCGTTATGATGTGTCTAAAGTGGTGGTATTTTATGTCCCAGTTTCCTGACGCATGCCAGCGCTACAAAAAACCTCATGCACATTTTTCGCCCATGATGATGATCTTTCATCGCACCTGTGATTACGGCAGCCATGTGCAACGTGCATGTGAATGTGCCACTAATCTAACCTGAACGGAATTAACTGTCGCACTCAAGAACGAGAAGAAAATCGAGGCAGCAAGCAACAAACTGAGCAACTTGAAATATCAATGGAAGCTTGTATAAAAAGAAAGGTTGCCCTACTTTTAATATTCGGGGCCAAACTATCCCTTTGAGATTATTTGGTTGATTTTGATTTGTTTCTTTTTGGTTGTGTTATTGATAAAATTTCATTTGCATACATTTTCAACTGTAGCTATTTTCTGTTTGCAAACTGATGACAGCAATATATATTGTGGAAAGCTGGCGAAAAACTTCGAAGTTTCTTTGTTCTCACTCTGATATATATAAATAAAAATATAAGTATATAAGGAATAAATATAGAAAGAAATAAATAAATACATAGATAAATAAAATATATATATATATATACATACACACACACACACACACACACACACACACACACATTTATATATATATATACATATATAAATATATATATATATATATATATATATATATATATATATATACATATATGTAAGTGAAAGAGGTTATCACCTCGAGTTTGATACTAAGATAGAGAGTAAAACATGATTAGCAAGAAAACTGCGCTGATCTCTTCGACACCAGCTGTGGCTTCGCGAGGCACGCGTCTTAAGGCACGGTAAAAATAGGTATAAGCCTATATGTGGCCATAGACCTGCACACACACTCGTTCATGATGTTCTGCTGATAGGGTGACTTAACGACACGAACATTTCAATGGCAAATTAGCTAAGTGTTTATGAGTAAGACTGCGAAAAAACCGTGCTTCAACGCACTGCCTAGCATAAACAAAGACTATGTAAATTTCGAATGTCATAAAAAAATTTGTGTACAATTGCTTGGAAAAGAGGGTGCTCGTAAAGGGCGTAACTACTTTATTTCCTAAAGGTGCTTCAAAGTATGACAACGATATTGATTCCATAGCTAAGATAATCGCACAACAGCGCGCCTGTACTTACATGGAAGCACTGGCTGCACATTTTGACTATGCTTTACATCAATGAACCGACCAATTCTGCGTGGTAACACAGCAACTTCGTAACATTTTTTCATCTCATCTTTCACGGACATATTTTTTGTAAAGAGAGAGTTTTTGCAGTAGCTATCAAAGAGTAAACTAAATAAACTTGACAAACTTCTAGCCCAGGGTAAATCAAGCCTGCCTGTGCCTCCGAACTCCAGACTTCCAGATCTGAACCTCCACACAGTAGGAAAGGGTTTGATTACAGCGCGCCAAGAAATTAGCAAGAGCACGATAGACGAAGGTATGAAGGAGATCGAAGATTCATACACCCATCTCCGATTTCAACCCATTTGTTTAGGACCTGAACATCTTGTTTAACCGCCAAAGCCGACTATACATGTTCATCACAAAGATCAGCATGACATTGTTACGAACTCGCCTATTGGCAACATGGTCAAATTCTACTGTAGCCTTTAAGCACCTTCACTTCACTTTAAGCTAATTCGCAGCTTGTGCTCACCAAAACTAGACACGTTTCAAACAGTTCATCAATCAAAAATCGTTTCACCCGAAAAAGACACGAGATATATGGGTTGCATACCATAGCGTGTGCAACTGAGTTATCCTTTGATTTTGATCCTTCAAGATATATTTTTGAGTAGGTGCAAATGCGTGATCACTGGCTTGGTTGCTTCGAAAACCGAGAGTTTTCCAAAGTCCCGGACCATGCACAATGCTTGCGAGTCTATAGATGTTACGTCGGCTCTCTATGAATTTGATTGTGGGAAAATTCTGAAGAAATTAGCAACCCAAAAAAAACCCGCAAACAAATGGCATCTATTTGTGAAACAATTTCACAGCCGTATTAATCCAGTTCAAATGACAAAGACCAGCATATATCAACTTCCTAGCCATTTGACAAAGTTCCAAAGAGCAATACCAGTATTAAATCTGAAAGCAAGTCGCTATACTTAAACTTTTCTGACAGACAGTTATCAGCTATCAAAGTTTCAGAGTTCATGCTTGGCCTTTCCTACTACCCTAGCCAAACTACCGTTAATAAAGAGCGATTTGCAGCTGATGTTCATAGGTTTACAAGAAAGCTGCGACCTACTGAATATTGGCATCAAAGATATCGAGCAATCAAACATCAGAGCACTCAAAACCTGTCCTTTGATACTTAAACCGATTAAACTAATTTGGACTGGCCAAAGTTGAACCCTTTTCGGTATACTTATGAAGTTTGAAAAGGTCGTTCGAAAAGCCTTGACGAATTCATCACAACGTTTGCTTGAGAATTCAAGTCGCAAACAAACGCCGCCCAAAAGTATCATTGGAAAAACATGACCCGAAAACAGAGACTAGCCCTTTCAACCTTAGAGAATGACCCCACGATTATAATAAAAATGGCTGATAGAGGTAGGAAACATGAACGAAATGGCCTGCGATAGGGAGTGCATAAAACTATTAAAAAGCACTAAGAAGAAAAACCACAGCTTGGGCCGAATCCAAATTATCTATCAAAATTTCAAGGCCAGATAAAAGAGCCTCTTCGATTAAGCGAGGTCAACAAGCAAGAAATTCGCATAATGACTAGCATTTGTCGCAGCCCGCCTTTTCTATGGACTCTGCACTGATTACGCTCTAAGAAAATTTCAGACTTTATTAACAAGTTCGTAAATCAAATTGCACAAAGAGTTCTATCGCTTATTAGACATGCGACAAATTTTGCAAGATGATGACGGTATGCAACATGCAGGATCCACTGCGGAAACCGTGAACCCTGCAAACCTGTGAATTATCACTATGGATGTTATTTCCTTCCAACCCAATATTTGTCACGGAGACGGTATCTCAGCATGCAATGATTTCCTTTACAAATGCGTCACGAGAAAACCCTTCCCACTACCATTCTCACCTCACTAATAGAGACAGGGCTTACACGCAACACCATGCTGTTCGACAACCGTTTGTTCTATCAAACGAGGGGAACATGGGGCACTATCTTCTAATTTTGCCTCCACAATAAACTTCCCCACCACCAGTGTCTTGTCCGAAGCAATATTCTAAGATGTGAAAGGTAAATTGGAAGGAAGAAGATTTATCACGGGGCTATATTCTAAACAAACTTCTGCGCATTTAGTTAAAAAAGCGATGATCTACCTGCCATCTTCAAATCTATTCCATTTTTGAAATTCACGAGAATTAGAAGAATTTGTAGCATAGCAGATTAAAACAAGCATGCAAGCACCTTCATAGCGCATTTTAGAAACTTGGGCTACGATAATCAACCTTTTAAGAGCAGAATAGTGCGTGGCTACATTAAACAGGGTGAATCTGCTTAAAAAAACAGACAAACACACAAAAGGCGATCACCACGAACGAGTAAAAACTTGCATTACGACCACTTTTGCCGTACGTACCAAGACTTTAGGAAAGGTTTCCCAACTTTACCGATAGTTGCGTTAAAGTAAACAAAACGCTCAAGAAAAACAACAAGAACAAGAACAAGAAACATTTTCCCCATCAAGCAAAAGCGTACATAAACGCATGCCTACGGATGTTGTTGAACAATGTAGGGCCCACGTATCTAATGCCGTATTTCACAGTATGAACATTGGGTAGATCCAACTTTCCACCATCCTTGTACCTTGTAGTCGTAGAACTACGCCGAATAAGGAGTTATATAGCAGAGGGTATGTCGTCAGAGTTCCAATCGTGCATAAAAAGAGATGCGTTTAAGTCTATTGATCCTGCAGCTTTAGGATATCCATTCGCGCGAATAAAGGCATTGTTGGTTCATGAAAATCAGAAAAGGTTATCACCCTGATAGCTCGTTTTTGAATCTGACACAGCCTCTGCAAGCTAGTTGGACTCTCAAAACCCCACAACAGGCATCAGCAATGTAGATTCGATTGAAATAGACTAAAATAAATAATTCTATGAGTTTTCATAGGTACCAAATGGCAACTGTCCTGCTCACGTTTTTTTTTTCGAAGCTTTACTACTTTCGGTTTCCAGCTTAGAGGATGTCTATCCCAGCAGTATATCCTAAATACATAAGTTTATTTGGCAAAAACATTTTTATGCCCTTTTCTTGTTTGATGGATTTAATAGGATAAGCTCAGCATTTTTAGCATTTAAAGATTGGCGGTTGGCACAGAGCCAATCAAACAAATTAACGAGTTCCTTTGAGAGCGACTTTCTGATAACTTATTTTTAGTTTCGTAAGACTTAATTAAATGTTAGTGTCATTTGCGAAATGATGAGCTATTGATTTTGAGATGCAGTTCCTGAAATCGCTAATGAACGTTCAAAAATATTCGTTAATGAACGAATATGAATTTTAAAAATTAGTGCGCCAAGAAAGAAGCCATGTGGAATAGGGTAACTTAATTCGATGGTAGGAAAATCTTGTTCGTCTAAGTTACAAACTGCTTTCGGGCTGTTAGGATAAATTTAAACCAATCATTAAAACTAATCCCGATGCCGTAGCTTCCTACTATTTAATGCAGAAAGATTTTATGGTCAACCCCATTGAAAGCTGATAGCATATCAATAAATATTCCTCATGCGAACTTTCCGTCATCAAGTGCAGACGTAATTTGCTCAGTTAGAATGACTAGAGCGTGAGTTGTCGAATGCTTCGTCGGGAAACTGAATTGGTAATTATATAACAGTTCGTATTTGTTAAGGTAGCCTGCTAGTCTACTATCGATCGTTTTTTCGAAAACTTTGATAATATTGGACAGCAAGGAAATTGGCCGGTAGTTTTTACAAGAGTCAGTTGAGCTGCTCTTGTGTATAGACCCTTTTCAGGTGACATCAAGGCGCGGGGCGGCAGCCATGTTGCCGGACAACTTCCACAGATCGCATACTAGGCACTTGCTTGTTGGTATCTTATGCAAATGCCCGAGACATGTTGTGCTGTTGGATGTTTAAACAGGCTTGTACAAAAAGGAGATATCGTCTTTCGACTTCCTGTTGACAAAGACCGACCTTTCTGTTTGCGTCTGCTATGAGTGAGATGCACAAAGTTCGCAATGAAATCTGGAAGATTCTGCTTTGCCGCTGGAGGCACTTGTGGACAACAAGGTTTTATTTGTGCTGCTGAAGGCTGTAAGCGCAGAACTTTATATTTAGGTTCCGCAAATAATCAAGTCAACCATAGTTTTCATGGACGTCGCTCGCATATCGTACACCATCCAAGCCAAAATGAACTTGCAACTTACGTTTCGAAGATTGCGATTTTTGTACAGACTTGCGTTTGTCTATCATGCAGCTTGGTGTCAGTGGCTCAGATGAACAGTGTGGATTTAATGAGGATGGTGGATAACGCAACTACCAATATTGCACCCTTAAAGGCATGTACTTGTCACGAAAGGCAGAGACTTTCGCTTTGTTATTTGGTTAATAATATATGCGACTTCTTTTGCTTGTATATACATATGCATGCGCGTGTGTGTGAAACGCTATCAATAACAAAGCCGAAAATAAGAAAAATTAAATAAATCGAAATCAAGCAAATAATCTCACTGGAAAAGATTGGAATCAAAATGTCAAGAGTTGGGCAATCCTTCCTAATATATAAGCTTCCCTTGATTTTTGAAAATTTATTAGAGTTATCGCTCCCTATGATCTTAGCATCAGAGTAGGACACGCTTTTCTTGCAGGACAGCATGGGTTCTCTGACATTTATGGAGCATTGCCCCTTAACAAGTTTGCCCATAAGTGCTGAGCGACCTTGGCGCATCGAAAACTTTTTAAATATTGCATTGTATAATATCATATTATATTGTATTGTATGATATCATATTATATTATATTGTATGATATCATATTATATTATATCATTATATAACATTATATTATATTACATCATATTATATTACATTATGTTATGTTACATTATATTATTGCAAAAATGGTTTCCAAATAGCAATATCGTTCATACTTCATGACGGAAATCTTGCGAAGTGTCAAAATCTTGTGAAGAGAAATTCGAGTCACGAACGAACGAGTCCTTGATATTCTTCGTGGAACTAAATATGCATATTGAATGACTTTACGGAGTATTAATTGTTGTGGGTTATTTGCGTGTTTTTCTGTGCAAGATATTGAAAACATGTAGCTATACCATTCCTTTATGATGGGGTCTCAGAGGTGTATTGGGCAATTCTTTTACTAAATTGTTGCTAAATTGCATTTAGCACTATATTCAGCCTTCATTGCATGGAGGGTGCTGAACTCATCTGGTTGCCCATACATTACTTATTAATGATTCAAAGCAAGCTTTTGATTGGCAGCTCAACTCAATTCTAAATTTACATATTCATGGACTATCAATGCTGCAATTGTTGCAATGACGTTGCATTGAGGGATGTTCATCGTGTATTTTCTAGTCAGTACTCGTTTTAAGACAGTAGTGCAATATGAAAAGACGATTTCAATCTGGAGATGGATATTTCACGGTGAGAATTTTCTATGTCTATAGCATTTACTCCCTTCCATTTATTCCTAGCATTTATTCTATGTCTATCGCATTTATTCCCTTGGCATCTGCTAATCCTGCCGTAGGAAAAGCCTTCTCCAGAATAATGGCATACTTATGAGAACTTAGTCTTAGGGCCAAACGTAAGTCCTTTTTTGGGCAGCTTTGATAGATAGTGGAACACAGTACGTTATTCCGCGTAAGATGAAGCAAGAAAATTCATATTAGGCAGCAGATTCCGTATCGAGTATGAGTTCTTTAACAAGTCCCAAGTTTTATGTCTTGTCTGCCATTAATTGACAGCACGATTCCATCTCCAGAAGTTTCATGATCTTAAATGGAATCCAAGCAGTTGTTTCGCCATTTAAAACTCTAGCCAAAGTTCTCTGACGAGTTAATTGGTCGAGAGAAAACGTACCTAAATCTGGTCATTTAAAGCTTCAACATTGCAATAAAAGATTGCACTCCTCTACCTCTAATGGGGTAGTAGTCTGTCGAAGACAATTTTACCAAGGTTTTCGTTTTAACTACAAGAGCGCTGAACAATCTGCCTGCAAAAAATAATTTAGATTCACGAGTTTTTGGCGTACAAGGGGACACACGTTCTGATCAAGTATAAATCTTTGATACGTTAGCAAACTCCTTCCGATAAAGTCTATGTTCAAGAATTCTGGAACCTTCCTTTTTTTTTTAGAACAATCACCTTCTTCCTTCATAAACATTGCTCTTATGAAATAATTTTGATTTCTATGTCGGATCTTTGACTCCGGAAAGGCTCGGACATCAGAGCGGTGACCTTTCAATTAGTTTTAGTAGTTATTCATGGCCACGTTCAATTTTCTTTAGTAGACGGGTGATCTGAAAGCGAGAAGCGCGACTTGGACCACACATGTTTACAATCACTATTCTGCAAAGGCAAGGTCAAAAATTCCCATCAGTGGAAATAGTTAGTGGTTACATGGGTAAACGATAGTGGTTTCAATTATTAAAAGGAAGCTGTTGACAGTTGAAATTTTACTAAAAATGAAAACAATTTCTTATTCATGTTTCGCTAGTGAATTCTTTCATTTAAAATTCCTTTTGTAGATAATAGCTGCGAATGGGTTCATGGACAACAGCGGGCGTCAAAGGCCACCGGAAAGATGTCGTTCAACATGAAGACGGAGTTTCCATTGTGAGGAATCTTTTATTAATTGTAATTTTTCTGTTTTCTAATTTTTTTTTTTAAGTTAACGAGCCATAAAGATTTCAAAGATTTGTAGTAAATGCCTATTTATAATCATATAAATCTTATATAAATATATATTGCCTATTTACAATCACGACAAGAAATTAACCACGACAGACAAGTGGTCAAGTATCAAGAGCTCTCGAGTTTAGAAATAAAAACGGAGATCAAATGGATAGCCGATTCATAAACACGAACCACTTCAGAGGACGCGGTTCGAAAGATTTTGTGTCTAATCAGAACCGAACCATGAAAGATCGCTGCACATATATAATTAACAAAAATTTAACTCCTTAGATATGAGCCTCGGTGGACGAAACTTCTCATTTATGCAGCATGCTTTCGACCGTGCTAGTTAGCGAGTTAGCTGTCATACAGTTCTCACCAGTGCACACAGCTCTCGTGGTCTAGTGATAAGCGGAGTTCGGTTCCCATGCACGTCACTAATGAGCCCAACATAGGCTATTTTACACTTTTTATTGCTAGATTAAACAATGTTTTTCGGTGAAATTGCTAAATGGTTTTCCTATTTAGACTACTGCTAACCTTGATGAAGATATGGTTTAAATCGGAAATACTTCAAACTCCTGTCTCCTGCCAGTCGGATGAGAATTTTTGGATAAAATCTGATGGCAAAGTCTTGCAAAATTACGCCCTGCTGGTAGTAAACGACATCAGATACATGGAATGTCTAATGAAATGTTCATCTAGTAAAATGTGCAAGTCAATAAATTACTCCAGTGACAACATGCTTTGCATACTAAATTCAAAAGATTCCAGTGACGCAAGTTCGATGTACGAAGCGCGCGATCGTTGGACTTACTATGAACGAGCTATGGCTCCTGAGAAAGGTAAGTGCAAGATATTTATCAACCTTGCAATCCTAAGAAAATTTTTTTCCAATGAAGAAAGCATGTTAATAAAAACTTGGCATCAAAGTAGCAGGGAAATGTGAAAGCCTATTTAGCACATTGTAAGAATGACTTCATTTTCAATGATACAAGATTTTTTAAGATTGTGTTTAACTGGGTAGTACAGGTAGATAAGGGATACGTATAAACAGTCCCCAAAAGAAATATTTAAAATTTAAGATTGGAGCAAAAGTAAATATAAAAAAAAGCTTATATATTGGTTTAAAATGCTAAAACTGTTTTTGATAGTCGTGCATGGAGGTTGGACAGCGTTCAGCGAATGGTCGACATGTTCACAGTCGTGTAATGGTGGAATGCAGTCGAGAACACGATCGTGTACTAACCCTACACCTAGTCGACTGGGCTTTCCGTGTATGGAAGGAAAGGATACAGAATCAAGAACCTGCAACGAATGGATCCTATGTGCAGGTTTTATATGCGTGCATGAGCATCAATGTCACTAGTTCATATATACGGGGCGTGACACCGAGGAAAAATCTAATATCCTTTGCAAACTTCACGTGATGTGAAAGAATTATTAGCAAAGATTTAGTTCTGGACCGATTAGGAAGCATAATTTATATTTGTGGTCAATCTTGCACGGGTAATAAAGTCGAAAAATGCTCTTAACAGAATCTTGCGTTGCTTTGATTAATAGATCCTTCTTTGTCATTCCCTGGCTGCGAATTAGCTGTTGGCGAGGGAAACGGTGGAACAAAGTTGATTATAGGATTACTTACGGAACCACTGGCTTGCGTGACATCGTGCTTTCAGAGACAGGCAACAGATCCGACTATTAATGGTGTGACTGTAGATTCAGCCACTGGGAAATTCTGCTACTGTGAAAAAGGAATGACCGGGACGAATATTGCTACGTCAAGTTTCAGGTCATGCAAGTTTGGAGACAGTGAGTTCAAAATATATTCTAGTGATTAACGATTTTCTTGCGCTTCCGAAACGCATCAGCGCCATTGCTCTGGCAACATATAGTCAGGCGGTGAAGTTTTGTGCAAGAACACATAAAAACCCAATAGACATTCATTAGAGGTAGAGAAACGAAGATATAGATTGAGATGTAAAGTGGGTGAAAGCGTTTACTCCAACAAGGACTTAGGAGCAATGTTTGTTCAAAAATAAGGGGCAATACATCCTTGATGTATTTGTTATCAAGATAATTTGTGAGTTTAAGTTTAAGTGGGGATGCCCTTCAAGTGCGTAAAGTTTGCTTTCCTGAGTTTTACAAGTTTTTCTTGCTTGCT
The DNA here is from genome assembly GCA_003687565.2 of Craspedacusta sowerbii. Lineage (NCBI taxonomy): Eukaryota > Metazoa > Cnidaria > Hydrozoa > Limnomedusae > Olindiidae > Craspedacusta > Craspedacusta sowerbii. The sequence continues at coordinate 10,897 of QQSS02222385.1, forward strand.
TGAAGATTATTTGTTCATTGTCAGTTGTGAATGGAGGATGGACAGACTTTAGCGAATGGTCGACATGCTCACAACCATGCAATGGTGGAACGCAAACAAGAACGCGGTCATGCACTAACCCACAACCAAATCGATTTGGCAATCCCTGCATAGGAGAAACTGAGGAGTCGAGAGTTTGCAATTACTGGACTGTATGCGCAGGTAAAGTCTTTGTCACTTATAGTTTCAAGTGCTATTTCGTTTAATTTGCATTTAATAAAGTTTTCGAAAGTCATGTCCTAGAATAAAGCATTGATTTTCCCGCGATAAATCAGACCCTTATTAAACCCGAATATTTTGTGCAAATATAGGGAACTAGTATTTTATTTACAGATGTAATAATGCTCTTGTTGCGTTGGTTCCTGAATATAAAGTTACTAAATATACATAAAACAGGTTGTGCTTTTACTGCTAGATCAGTCTTTGTCATTCTCTGGCTGCGAAGTGGCGATTGGCGAGGGAACTGGTGGAACCAAACTGCGCATTGGGGTGCTATCTGACCCAAAGGCTTGCGTGACATCGTGTTTCCAGAGACAGGCAACAGATCCTAATATCAATGGCATGACTCTGGATTCAGCTACTGGGAAAATCTGCTACTGTGAAAAGGGAATGACAGATTTGAATATTTCTACGTCAAGTTTGAGGTCATGCAAGTTTGGAGACAGTGAGTTTAAGTTATAGTGCAGCAAGTAACACTATTCTTGCCCTAGCTTGATATTGTTTTGACAAGAACAGTCTGGGGCTTGGTTTATGCATGATGAAACATGAAAACATGCAGGATTAAACGTAGCTCATGAAGTGTGAGAATTTTATACGGCGAACTTGTTAAATCCGCACGACTTGAAGATAATTTTTCTTTTCAATTAGTGCGTCTTTTTATCAGATTCGGAGTGGAGGCCATTAGAATTGCTCAATTGATTTCCGCTTGAATTGCTGACTATTTTTAAAGAAGCCATCATGAAAATTGTAATTTAATACCAGTAAATTTTATCAATCGACAGTTGTGAATGGAGGATGGACAGACTTTAACGAATGGTCGACATGCTCACAACCGTGCGATGGTGGAACGCAATTAAGAACGAGGTCATGCACAAGCCCTTCACCAAATCGATATGGCAATCCCTGCGATGGAAATTCTTCAGAGTCGCGAATTTGCAATGAAATGTACTGCGCAAGTGAGGAATACTTGTAGTCCATTGTGTTCCAATAACTTATTTGATGCTTTATTATATACGACTGCGCAGTTGATTTATGATTTCCATCAATTAAGATTGATACTTCTTCGATGTGATTCATCTAGTACTTAGTAAAATAAAGGCACGGGGTCCCTCATAACTCTCAAATATAACTCTAGAGTCTTCGTAAATAACATTACAATAATTACGCACTGCATGGAAAAGTTTTTATAAGAATTTTCTTTTCATTTGCACCGAATACTCCCCCCCCCCCCAAAAAAAAAGCTTTCAATTTTGCGCCAGATTCCCTTTTCTTGTAGCCTATTGGGTGACATCAATTATCTGACCCAAAATTGCCTCTCAGGTACTGAGCTGATGTACTTGATGCATTGATGTACTTGCTGGCATAAATATATACGTAAAGCAGTAAAGGCTTAATGGAAAATAGAAGCAGCTATTGTGCAAATCATACGACGGTTGAATGTGGAGAAATCCCGTTATTGGCGGTTGAAACTGAAGAAATCCAGTTATTGGCAACATTCTTTCATGGCAGTTACCGACAAGTTATTATGTTGAACTTACAGTTAATTTGGCTTTCAGAGCAATGGACAAGTCAGCGAGCTCACTGCTGAAGAAATATCTGCCTCAAAGCCCAAACCTTAAAATACAAAGAAACGTTCTTGACTGCAATATGCAATTGTTCTAGATGCCAGGCGAAATATTTTCTTTGTTTTCAAGAATTTGTCGTTTTTCGTTTGAGACTAGGACGGTTTGTATACTATGCTATGATTACCATTTGCTAGCTGTACCCCCTGCACCTTCGTTTACGGGTTGCAACTTCATGGTTGGTGATGGAATTGGTGGAAGCGAAATACGGATCGGAAATTTTGCTGACCCAAGCGCGTGCGTGACAGCGTGTCTTGGGATGCGCGCCTCAGATTCCACCATTAATGGCGCCACTGTGGATTCAGCCACTGGGCAGAATTGCTACTGCGAAAGAGGAATGACCGGAGCAAACACGTCAAGTGCTTGGAGGACTTGCATAATTGCCTGAGGTGAGTGCGTTTCGGTTGCATTCTTGGCAAATATCTTTGTTAATCTAGCAATTTCTCTTAATTATGCTAAACTTGTGAATGATCAAGCACAAGGTTTCTTAAAAATGTAATATTATTTTTTTAGAACAATTTTAAACTACCGTGCAGAAGAAAGCTCATCTGAAAAAGGAATAATTCAATTAAATGGCTAGTCTTACGTATGTTTCGTCCCGGCCAAGGGGCTCGTCAGCGACCATTGGTTTGAGTCTTAACTGGCCAAGCAACTGCTTGGAGTCCCATTAAGAACTCGACACCCCTGGAAAACTCGAGTGCATCGCCTCACGAGAACATAAACTCTCCAGTAAACAGTTGCACGAGATTGTCAAAGTTTTGGCAGACTGCCCCCCAATCACTTGAGGATTGGCAGCTGCGCTGTACGCGGAAAGAATTCCTTGTATACATTGAAATGTCAAAAATATGGTGTAGGTAATTCAGTTTCCTTTGAAATATATGTTGCATCTACTGCATATTCAAGGAAAGACGAAAAATGTTAGAGGACTATGCTAAAGTCCTGTCTTGTACAGTTTGAAAATCATGTTAAAACATCTGCGCATAAAAGAAAGTTAGGTTTTAGAGATTTCCATTTATTTGCATATTAAAATATAGGAATTATTATTAATGCCATATAAAAATTACATTCTTTGATAATTTATGTCATAATTTAAGAATCCATAAGTTGTGCACGCTGGAAATAATGTTCGCAATTAACGATCCCATAATGTGAAGGTGCCATGATAAAACGATTACTACTTTCATTAAAAAAATTGTGAAACATTATTTGAAGTCAGCCAATCGCTAACATTCTTTGCGCTCTTAATGTTATATCAAGCTTTTTAAAACAAAGTTCTTAGAATGTAAGCTTCATAGAACCACGATCATTACATTAGAAGTTGATTGCCTAGTCACGCCTTACCAGAGCTTTGTCAGCTGCACTCCCCAAGATATACAATGTGGTTAATTTGAAATGTAGCTTTTAAAGCAACGTTCAAATGGCAGTGGCCAAGGTGACTTAATTTTAATGCAATTTGGACTGGCATCTACCACTTTAGTCTAGCTACATAACTAACAAGCCGCCAGGGTGGATACACAGATATGCTTCTTAGTAAGATTTCAGGAAAAGTCAAGACATCATGGCTAGATGAAGAGAAGAGGACTGATAAATAAATAAATAAATAAATAAATAAATAAATAAATATAAATATAAATATATATATATACATATATTTATACATATATATACATATACGTTACGTTACGGAACACTTAAAAGGCAAATTGCAAGATAAGCCGAACAAGGGTGAGAGAAATGTAAATTATTCAACAATAAACCAAGGACAGGAGAATCAGTAACAAGAAAGAATATTTTTTTTAAATGGTAACATGGCAACGAGAACAAAGGGAAAATACTGCGAATAAGCTGAAAGACGGCAGAGCGAGAGTTTAAGGGACAAATTTCAGTCCACGTGATTAGGTCAAGTGGTACGGGTAAGAATCGATAGGGGATAGGCTTCGCTTCTTTTGATTTCCTCTCACATTCCGGAGGCACATGATTTAAAATAGTCAACAATTCTCAAAGCAAGCAAGCTTCCAGCCACTGCCGCGCATATATGCGAGGTAATGTCCTGTCCTAAATGCTTTTCGCCCCGTGCTGTGAAGTGTTTGAATTTATCTCCTGTGTAACTGGCAGCAAAGCTAGCACAAGGAATTTTCTAACAAACAGCGGATCTCAGACCAACATTACAAGCGCACTTACCTATAACCTTCCTACCGCTGCAAGACGGACGAGCACCGCGATAACCCGACCAGACCTGGGAGTGAATGATTGAAGAAATCAGGTGCCGCAATCAGGGTCGCACTTCTCTTGATCATCACACAAAACAAAGACGAGAGACTCCATCAGTAATTCAAGATATGTATTATCTACATACATTACAGACACCGCGAATGAATTCAACTGAGATGGCGAACGAACGGATATTTTAATAAAGCAGATAAACCGGTACTTGTTTATACTGAATTTTAAGACCGTTAGTGTAAAAAAAGATCTTGTCGTTTAAGGGGCACCCTGCACTGTTCCTAAGCACTTGTCAGGCCAGCTACAGTGTGTGGAATGTGGAGATCAGAATTTCAGCAAATCGCAACTCCATGCAGAACATATAAACATTGCAAGCTTATATAACGTAAAGCTACCATTTACTCCTCAATCTGCAATTGATCATTTCAACATGCCGCGTAGGTCATTTGACTTGCTTGAGGATTGCTCGGGCTTGTTAAGGAAAGGGTTAGCGTTAGAATAAAAATTAGTGTTGACGTTTGAATTGGGTTTGGGTTACAGTCAGGCTTTGCCAACAAATAAATAAGTAAATAATAAATAAGTAAATAACATGCGAGCCAAAGCTTCTCCATCGGTAGCGCTGCAGACCGGTCGCCATCTTTTAAGCATACTGCCTCGAGATTACGTCACATGAGACCAATCACAATGAACTGCTTATTGAGGAGTAAACGGTAGATTTATACCCTCTTAGTTGAACACGGTTGTGCATGCAAGTTCAAAAGCAAGGTGCTGAGGAATGCGAGAAATACCTTGCATAGAAAGCAGAAGTGTGCTTTATTAATGATGACGTCACACGAAGTATGGCGAATGGGGACATTGGTATCTGCAGACGCATGCAGATATTTATGAGAACACGAGTCTCTAAAGCCAAGCTTAAGTTGTGCTGAAAACCTTAGCTCATTAGGAAATGGATATTGAAGGAGGATTTCCTTTCTTGATGGATTATTCAAGTCACTGCAGTCTTAAGTTAATTTTCGATCTTACTACCAACACTTTTTAAGTTTATTAATGAGATTACGGAGGAAAAGAAGGAAGCCTTTGATGTACCACAGGCAAAGTTATCAAATTCAAATCTTCTCCCGAGTTTGTAGTCAAAGTACCTAAGTAGCCATAAGGAAGACAAGAGCGCAGGAACCATCATATGTTTTCCAGAATCAGAGTAGTCTTCTACAACTGTCTGTTAATGTTTCCTATCCTTGACCTTCGTTGAGTTTTGCTGTCGAGGGCCCATTCCATGCAGCGTTATTAGCTAAAGCAACTTCATATTGAGCAAATTTCAATTTTTTCATGCATGCATTCCTAATGGGAGATACACCTCACCTACGCCATGAAAGGACGATGTGATAAGCGGCTTGCAAATAGTAATGGAGCTGTCCTGGGAAAGAAATTTCGAAGCATAGCGACCCAATTGATAACTTTACAGATAAATTTCTGGATGTAGCAGGTCATATAGTACCCATTGTCTTATAGAATATCCCGAGTGGGCTCTTCTGGGACGTTTTCCACTGCTAAACCCGTCGTTTTAAGTGTGTCCCGTAATACATAAAGTCTTATTCAGATTTTTAGAAGCGTTACGGAAAGCAGAAAAACGAGAACGCAAAGAGTCTGCAAAGAGTCACTTCGGAAGCCCACTAGTAAATCGTCTATTAAACTAAGAATTGCAGTGACCCTAACGTTGAGCTGTGGAAGACGAGCGAAGACGGGCTCCCAGCTAGAGACGTGTTGCCATTTGATGCAACTCGTTCGGATCCTCCCGTGCGATGACGAGGTGCTCTAATTCTACAGCCTGCAAGTCTGAAAAACGTGCCTTCATGCCGTACCATATCAAAGGCTGTGGATTCAGCAAGGAAGTTACTCCGGACTTACAAGGCAGGATTTCTGTCTGTGAGAGCTACTTATCAGCTGATTAACAGAAGAATCAACCTTTCCAAAGCGGGGAAGTTCTTCAACTGGCTATGCGTTCATCTAGGACATCGCAAACGAATGTTCAAAGCTTTGCCAAAGAAAGGGAGACGAGAAAAAGGTCTATAATTAGATTTCGCCGCTCTTCTCATTTTTCCTGCGGATAGAGATGACATTAGCTAGCTTCCGTATGTAATCAAGCATTCGGTTTCAAGGAAGTTTTTGAACGGATCGGCGTTTAAAGATCAAAGTAATGCATCAGGTTGAGGCTGCGTCAATTATAGTATGAGATGGCTGCAAGTTTAAATTGCATCTTGTCGCCATTCCGTAAAGCTACTGCAAGTTTTGCCGGCAAGTTACTACGAGTTTAAAATTGTACCTTTTTGGCATGCCGGCAAGTTTTTTCAGCAAGGTTAGTTTGAGAACGTACTCCACCAAAATCAGAGTATGCGTTTTTTCAGTGCATATTTCTAGAGGGAATATCGGCAGGTAACCGTGTTGGGGCATGCTGCGAACCTATTAAAATATCGCGTATTTGCCCCGGAACTTTAAATCTTCTGAAGATAGTGATTTTTTTCGCACGAAGCTGTGGATTCGTATAATACATACAGTCAATTTTTCGTTCATTGCTTTCCAGGGGCGGATTGATTGTCCTCTTGACTTTCCCGAAAGGATACGGGTCAGAATAAAGTTGACTGGCTTGTGAAGGTTGATATCGAAAAGTGCAATATACTGCTTGCTCATGCAAAAAAAAAGTACACAACAAACTAGCAGAAGACAGTTCAACTGGGAATAATATGAGAGTGCTTACATTTTTAGAGAACATTCAGTAGGATTTCCCTTCTAAGCAAGCTGTACCCTAGCACAGCGGGCTCCAAACTTTATAGCACAAGGGTCGTAGTAACAGACATACAGCCTTTCTGGGGCCGGATAGAAAGTCGAGGTCCACTAAATTAGAATCAGAAACAGACGTTTGGCGCAGGGTGAGGCGAACGACAGGCCGAGTACCACCACTAAAACCACATGAGGAATTTCAAACAACGCGTTACTAATGTGTTTAATTTGCTAGCGAGAAGCGCTACCTTAAACAAATCATAAATTTTTGTGTTTCTTTTCCCTGATAAAATGCATCCGCGGGCCTGAATAAAAGGCCTCTCAGGCTTGATCTGTCCCGCAAGCCGTAGTCTAGAGACCCCTGCCCAAGCATAAAGCGCTTAAGTTACGGTCACGTAGGTTTCGGCAACCTGTTCGGTGAACGCATGACTTACGTCAAGAATCTAGGGAGCTTCATTTGAATGCTCATTTTCGTAGTAAGGCAAGTACCAATTCACAAATGACACGTGTAATAAAATCGGAGATTTAATGATCAACCAAAGCATATGAAGTGGCATAGGATAAGTAGTCTGCTGGCTTCTCATGGCATGTAGTCATACAAGTTTTTCAGACACGCCAGGAAAGCGATAATATATGTTTGGTGCCACGAGAGCACTGTTTTGCATACCCAGACCTGAAAAACGTGATTAGAAGCAATAAAACTTGAGACATCTTTTGCCTCTTTGCGAAGGTTTCCGTCTAGCTTCTAATTTCTTTCAAAAATTACTATATAAGAACGGTTGAGGGATATGCCCATGTAAAGTAAAGACCTATGGAGTTCGGCTTCTCGATATTTGCGAGCCGTCTGTTTTGCTTAGATCGGATATTTGTTATGTCAAGAATTTTGACAGACCAGTTATTTAATAGTCAGCTTGTATAGATATGTTATCTATGTTTCTTCGTTTTATATCTGCTATATGTGAGGTGCTAGAATGTTGACGGATCAGTGGTTTACTGGCCAGTTTAGAATTGCTGTGGCACATCTGTTCCTTCGTTTTTTTTTGAGTGGTTGTCAAATAACTTTTGCCTACTGATCCCGATGAGCTCTGTCAAAGCGCCTGCAATGCAGAAAGGTAGACGTTAACTTCAATTTTGAAAAATAATCGCTTGCTTGTGGAGTTTTTCCCCTACGCAATCGGTATTATGCCATGGAATCTTAGTATATCTTATCTTTATTGATGACGGCGATGATAAGACATGTGAATTGGTTCTTCAGGCTACTACAGGTCTTTTTACTGGTGCTTGTTTCCTGATTTCTCATTTTTGTTTACATACATACATCATCCAAAGCACAATGTTTAGAACTAGGAGTGGTGCCGAGGTGTACTGAATGCGTCTTAATAAACTGAAAAATTATTATTACTATTGTTATCATTGTCATTATTTCAAGTCTTACATTTTCATCACCCACACTTAGATAAAAAGGAAGGAACTGAAACTCATTATAAACAGTTAATACTTAGTATTCGTATTTATTAGTATAGTACTAGTATTATTAGTATTAGTATTTAATACTACCGATACTTCTAGTCCAATACTAGCTGTGGTTCAAATAAATCGGAACTTCCCCTAATTTACCGGCACGGGGGAACAAGGATATCCGCCTATGTTTAAATATTCCAGTGTTCGAAATCTCAGTATCGTGAGCCTTACAAAAGGCATATACAGCCTCACATTGCGTTCCCGTTATGACGATTTTCACAGTGCCAAAACTTCATACCGAAGCTGCATGAAACAATTAAAAGCCACAACACCCCTCCATGTGCCACTCTATGATTACTAGCAAGATATCCACACCGACAACTACAGAACAATAAAGGAGATAATAGACGGAGTATGCATGGTAATAGAGAATTAATCACAGTACCATAGTGCCGGATAGGTTCGAAGAACTATCATCTCAGTTGCTTGGGATAAATCCATGGGGACCTCGGTTCTGCCCAGCAGCACTAACTGCTGTTCTCGTGCTGTTGAAGGCATGCCTAGAAACATATGCAACTTTGCCAGCCGCCATTGAATACCTCTCAAACAAAACAGTAGCAACTTGTTCTGTTGAAGATAGGTAAAAACAATGCTTTCAACTTCTGCCTAATAACCACAAAAGCTTGGTTATTGCTGGTCCAGCAGCAAGGATGGCAGATGTACCCAGAAACAGGATTCTATCGTAATAAACTTTTCTCGAGCCGTAGCTGCTATTAAGTGCCTACAAGTGTACCTAGATCTAGCCGGAACAGAGGTCACATTACTGTCCATTATATCAGGATACGAGCTTGGTCCTGGCCAGATGGCTGTGACAGAATAAAATGTTGTCATTATGGACTAACCGTGGGATCCAAGCTAAATCTTCGAAAATATGACCAGATTACTCAAGATAAATGCAACGACCTGCTGCTTCAAACACAAAGAAAGGTTTCTTTTGTCGACGTATCGATTGGTTCCTTTGAAAGATCAAAAGATTCAATAAACTATGAAGAGAGAATTGAAGAGATTTGCTAATCAGAGAAGAATCCCAGCGATTGAATCTAAATTTCTATTTTGGTTGCTCAGAAAACACTGAAGTGGCGTAACTGCCCAGAGAATGCCGACTCAGTACACAAGCTGTGCTTTTTGTAGCTTTGTGAAGTCGAAGAAACCGTGCTTTTTTGTCAGTCTGCTGGGCCTTGATAATCCATTAGATGACATGCGCGATGATCCTATGACTCCGTACTCAGACGCCACCGAGCGTCTAAAAGACTTTTGATCAAGTCACCAATTTACCTTTTGACTCTGCGATTGCGAAGACGTTGCACTGCATGAAGCCCATAAAGGCGTCCCGAAGTATGGTAAATACCATTAGGAGCACCAAGGTATTTTACAATGTCATTAGAGATCCCCAAAGTATGGTATGTTGTCTATGGGTAGAGCCAAAGCATCGCACGATGTACCTTGGACTTCTAGAACGGTGCAAGTGACTAAAAAAAAAAAAAAAAAAATGGTATTCCAATGGTGTGATCATGGACTTATCGTGTGATACATATTATGAGGTGATGGTCCAATTTGCGTAAGCGCAAGCACTGCCTTCTATTCACTGGATGCACAGGGCCTGTGAGTTCAAGTTTGCTTCACACTCCGATCGATTGACTGCTTCCTCAAGACGGTTTGGAGCTGGATTGTCATTCGAGCGCAAAAAAATCAATGCAAATTGAATCCACATGAGGGGAAGAACTCGTAAGAATTAAGAGCCACATTTGTTTTGTGATTATATTAAAGATTGATCCAGTTAGCATCAGGGATTCAGTTCTCTACCTTGCTCAGCGTTTTCTTTTTCATTATTCCTTCAGGCACTAATCATAACAACAACAACAATAACAACAACAGCAGCAGCAGCAGCAGCAATCTCCTTTACTCCGTAAATGCGATTTACAGAAACTTCTACAACATCACCAGAAATAAAATTGTTCACAAACAGAATTCCGAATTATTTTAACACTCTCTATTTATGTGCCTAATTGGTGGACAAAGAATCTTGCTAATTAAAATTTTCGTTGCGATACAAACCATTACATGAGCATTTGCTGGAGAGGGAGACATCCTATGTAGCCATGGTTGATCAGTTTGAGAATGTCAACCAGAATCCTGTTTTATATACCTATGCCTAAAGACCTAACAAGCAGCGTAAAGTTCTAGAATAGTTTAAGCTAGTGATTTTTCAATAGCATTAGCACCACTAGTCACTTTACTGAACATGCAATACAAGCTTAAACCTCGGCTTGAAAGCTAAACACCCGTATCATCAAGCGGTTCAGTGGTTTCATTATTTGTGAGCGTTAAGAGGAACAAGAGTAATATTTATAGCAACAGTGCAAAAATAAAGCAAAGGATAAAAAGTTGGTAGAATCAAAGTAGTTTAACGACTTATTAACACCTAATTATATAAAATCGCGTTTCAGTTTCAGTTCGTAAGGATGGCAAAGAAAGCTTGGATGAACTAGCATGACGAGTCTTTTTTATCGGTGAATAGTTTGTTCAGAGCACTCGGCAGCTTCTTATTATGCAAGTCATGCATAAAGAAGGATAGCTTAAGTTTTATGGGATACTTGAGTTTAAGTACCATCTGTCGAGAACAAATTCAAACATTTACGCTAATTCAAAGGTTCATCATTCCAGTGGCGTCACTAGGGTTGGTGTCAGCACTCTAGACTTTCAATAATCACCTTAGACCTCTTCCATACGTTACTGTACCATGGAATGATTTATAAAACTGTTGTAACATATGTTACAAAGTTAATAGAAACATAAGAAGAAAAACAAGCTAGGCAGTCTAACTTCAGATAAATCATAAATTAAGAAGTATATGAAAAAGAAAAAAGTCTAGTTGTTGTTATTCGGCGCAGGACTTAATTTTATTTAAAGCTTCTCTTCCTAGACTTCAAAGCTGCAAACTTGTCAATCACATTGTCAAAATCAATAATCTTTCACCATTTTACTTTCTGCTATGAAATCCGTCTAGACCGATCTCTTTCTGCGCTGTCAACTTTGTTTTTTTTTTTTGGTGTCAGCAATCTGTGTCAGGTCGTGATGGTGTCACCGGGCGGCATATATTGACACCGTACCAGACATACGTGACTTAGAGAGAGAGATGCTGCACTGATTGGCTGCCTCGTTTTCGCGAAACGTGCAAATCGTCCCCGTAACCAAACACTTGCCG
>QQSS02222386.1:0-10697 GCA_003687565.2 Craspedacusta sowerbii
GCAGGCAGGCAGGCAGGCAGGCAGGCAGGCAGGCAGGCAGGCAGGCAGGCAGGTAGGCAGGCAGGCAGGCAGGCAGGTAGGCAGGCAGGTAGGCAGGCAGGCGGGCAGGCAGGCGGGCGGGCAGGCAGGCAGAAAGGCAGAAAGGTAGAAAGGCTCATGAACAGATGTTCATGCAGCGCATTTAGTACGCAAGTCGGCACACATTACATGCGGGACCTAAAGACGCGTACGCCGGGCATACGGGCAGGCGTATAGACAGATGCGTTTGCGCCCCACCGAATACGGGCTGAATCAGTAGTCTACGGAAATCCCTCAAATGACATTTTGCACATGTTGGATGCTTTGTAGACGGTTAGGCGTACATATTGCTTCTAGGTTTTAAAGGGTTATTTTCTATGTTCTCGTCTGTTTCGTCTCTTCAGCCTGCCAATATATTCTTCTCCTTGGACGGATCTGTGAAAGTCGGCGACTTTGGTCTTGTGACCGCCATAACGCGACCGTGTGCTGGAAAATGTAAGACTGCTTGCTTTTTGTCGTATGAAACGGCTTCTATCTCGTTTTTGTGCGTGTGTGTGTGTGTGTGTGTGTGTGTGTGTATGTGTGTGTGTGTGTGTATGTGTGTGTGTGTGGTGTGGTATATATGTGTGTGATGTTCGGGATTGCCTCGTATTGGTGAGCCAGCCATGGCTTTCACGTTCAAATCGCTATCTTTGGTATCCGAGTTCTGTAGGTTTCCTTGAAAATGGCTGCCTGTTGGATATTAGTTGATTCATGGTCGGATGGATGCAGTAGAATTGACGATTGACGTATGGGTGCACTTTCTCGTTCTTGTAGATAAAGGTAAATCTTTTGAAGACGAAAACCACACTGGGCATGTTGGAACACAGCTTTATATGAGTCCGGAACAGGTGCGTGGCCCAGATCACATCTTGTCTTTGGTCAGGCCGTTTTCCGGTGGATTTTATGGTACTCTGTTTGCATATGTGTGTTTCTGTGTTCTTGTGTGTGTGTTTTTGTGTTCTTGTGTGTGTGTGTGTGTGTGTGTGTGTGTGTGTGTGTGTGTGTGTTTAAATGTCTCTGAAAATCACGGACAACAGTGCGACTATTACTGCTAAAGATTAGGAGTTTTTTGCGTTTTGGTCGTACGCTTGTTTTTGTTTTCAGGTGACTGGCAGGCCTTACAACCACAAGGTTGACATTTACTCGCTAGGAGTAATTTTCTTCGAGCTTCTCTACGCCTTCTCTACGCAAATGGAGAGGATACAGGTTTGTCGTTTTTTTTTTTTCTTTTTTTCTCGGGTTTGTTGCTTCTTTCGCCTCCTCTCACTATCTGCTGACTCATCGTTTTAAATAATTTGCTTGGGGTCGCCGGAGTGGAGAGCAAACACAGCTATCCGGGTTCGGTTCCCATGCACGTCACTGATGCACGTCGCTGATGACCCCCACGTAGGGCGAAACGCGTCTGGGTTGGGGGAATGGAGGAGCTGGTGAATTTCTTAGCGTGGCCAATTTCAACATTTATGTGCTCGTGTGATATGAGCCTGACTGTGCGTTATTCGGTGCCCTTGGCCGCACCAAACTTTCCAATTTGTATTAATATTAGTCAATTATCATAGAAGTATGGATGATTACGAAGTTGGGGGAGCCACCTGATTCTGCTACATAAGGACAAGGAATAGGTATCGCAGACCTGAATGTTTTGTTCAGGATGTTGGCTGGGAGAGTTGGGAAGCTTTGAATAGGAAGAGCATTTCTGATCTGGATGTTTTCCCAGATCTCACGAGGACTTTGGCTTGTTGGGAAGTTATAGTGAAACATGCTTCGAAATCTCGAGCTTTAGGGAACTTCCCGAGTCTAGGGAGCTCTAGCTTTTGTGTAGTTCTAGTTCGTGATTTCGTTGAAATAGTCCGTAGGTTACGATGCTAGGCCATGCTGGGTCGCGAAGTAAGGAAAGCATGAATGCTTAAGTGCGAAGCGAGGACCTGAGCAAAAGGAACCACCGAATAACCGAGGTGTTTGTAGCGTAAAGATTGCTAAGTTCTTCCTTGAGATTCAGCGTTGAATTTATATACATCTGCGCGAGTATTTGACACTTTTGTAGGCGCGTATTCATCTAATAAACGTCGTATAATTCTCTCTTGCAGGTCATATACAAGTTAAAGCAGTCCATTCTTCCTGGCAAATTGGCCGGCTCTCCGGAGGTTGGTTGTTTGCTAGAGAAATTTTTTCTCGCATTAGTTCCTGTTTTCCTGGTGGTTCTTTTCGCCATGCAGTCTTGTTTTTGTGCCAACCCTGATTTACTCACGTATTCATATAATGAAATATACATTATTCGTATTCAGTTTTAGGAATAAGACCTTAGCTAGAACCTTAATACTTGTTCTGGCACATGGTGTACGAGCAAGATGTTACATCTGTTTAAATCTCATGCTGTGTTCATATAATTTGTGTAGCATCTTCTTTCGCCCTTTTCGCAATTGAACTTGTCATCCCTACTCATTCCCCCTGAAAGAGTGGTAGAATTTCACGACTATCGTATGTGTAGCTACAGAAAGTGCTTGGGTATGAGCTCGAGGTTATGGAGTAATCAAACCTTGGAATGGCAAGGCGTTTGAGTAGTCGAAATGTTGAAAGGGGATTTTTTTATTTATGGGTAACGGCCTTGACTTTCGTAAGAGCGCGAGAGTGGTTAATTATTTTTAGTTAATAAATAGTTTTAGTTAATGAATACTTTTAGTTAGTAAATAATTAGGCTGTGCTTACGGGGCAATCTTTTATACGAGCATAAACGATGACCGGAAGCTAGGAGAGAATTTTTTATCCAGCAGTTAGGGCCCCCATGAACTTCTTAGCGGTCTTGTATGCTTTTGCGCGCGTTTAAGTCGTAGATGTTATTGCTCGTTTTGTCAGCGTTTTTTTTTTTTAAATTCCTTTTTATTTTTTTCCCCTTTTCATTTTTTCCCCTTTTCATTTTTTTCCCTTTTCATGTTTTTCCCTTTTAAGTTTCCTCGAATGTAGGCATTCCCATGGATTTTGCTCTGTGCTGGTTCATGCACGTGAACTTCCTTCAAGTCTAAAAATTCACATGGACATCGCTATCTTAGCTGGTTTTTACCTTTTTGTTTGTATTATTGAGCAGTTCCTCAACCCGTGCCAGTTTTGATGTGGTGTCAGTAGAACTGAACAGCATGCTAGCTTGTTTGCTTGCTGGCTCTCGTTTGTGATTGGTGTTTGGTTGTACATGATTACTTGGCAAAGTTGAGCTGCAATTTACCGGTTGTGGAATGGCAGTTTCTTGTAATCTCTCTCGACTGCTTTGTGGTCTTAGTTCGGAAGCATTGTTTTTAAGTTGAGTACAGATTTAACTCGTTTCGATGTTGACTTTGTGGAACTCGCTAGTCTCATGGTGTGGGTGGCAACCTCGATCTGATTAGCTCCGGCTATTAGGATGCCTTGGCTTTGATAATTGTGTTACTCATAAATGGTTTGCCCAACATTCTAGCCTAGTAAACCTTCGCGTTTTGTGAGCTTTCTTTAGTTGCGCTTTTATAGAGAAAATAAATACTTGTTGCTGTTGTTGTTGTTGTTGTTGTTGTTGTTGTTGTTGTTGTTGTAATTGTTGTTGTTGTTGTTGTTGTTCTTGTAGCAGTAGTTGTTGTTGTTGTTGTCATGTCTAGGTTTATAGCGCCTTCTGCCTTACTTACTTACGATGAATTGTTCGCTTTTTCCCGTTCAGGGAAACCTGGTTCAGCTCCTTCTGTCCGAGGATCCCGAATGTCGACCGGACGCTTCCGAAATCGGTAACCACGTTTATTTACAAGAGATACATCGGCGTCTTAGCGATGTCGCAACTTGCTAGCGATGTCGGAGGTTGTCCAACAACTGAGCAGCAGGGATTGGAACGCCTATAATTTGCCCAACTGTCAACTGTGTCCAGCTGTGTCAACTTTGTCCAGCTGTGTCAGCTGCAGTCACTGGTCGCACCTCGTAATAACTTTCTAACCGTTGTTGTCGACGAGACAGACCTGTCTCAAGTGAAGCCACTCTTATTTGAGTTCTCTCATGGCAGCTTCTTTCTGTTTGCCGCTCGACTTCGTTTGAGCAGTCAGTGTTTCCGACACTCATCACGCCATCTTCGGAGCATAAGATTCAGTCGGGACTCAAACTGTTCTTGCTTCAGCGGAGGACGCAGTCATTTATTTATGACTCCAGGTGACCTGCACCTACGTGGACGGATTGCAAACTAGGAATGACGTCCCGTGGATAGAGCGAGATGGAGATGTGTTTTCATTAGTATGTGTACGTTGTTTCTTCGTGACCACGTGCTATTGTGTCCTTGCTGTTGATTCCTCTTTCGGACTTTTGATTTTGGACGAAACGCTGTTGTATTCTTGTAAATAGCCTATAGATAGAGATGTTTATACTGCAGCGCGATGAAAAAAAAAAAGATTGCTCGCTTCTGAATCTTTTTGGTTGTATGTTTGCGTATGATAAGTGCAGATGATGCTAGAGTAGCGCCAGAAATGTAGTTACATTTTAGTCTTTCCGAATGCAATTCTGCTACAGAGCTCGCTGCCTTATCAAGTTTTACTGTCTGCGAATGTTCATGTCCGGCTGTAACGGCCGCAACCAAGTCAACAATCACATTTGCAACTTTTACATGTCCTTGCTTCATCCTATGCTATGTTTTACTGTACTATACAAAGATATGCTGTAGGATGTTATGTTGCACTGTAACATGACCGCATTATTCTATACAATGCCGTACTTGCTGTATTTTGTAACAACGGAAGATCCAAGAGAATACACCGAGAGCTCCGCACCAGCTGACTACTTACTGCGAATCGCCCAAACCGACTGCGTGACAGATGATACGTTTACCACGAAGGTTACATAACACTAAAGCTAGTTTACACTGGTTTAGCCGGCTGTCACCGGTCAGACGATCCACAAAAGTACTATTCTATACTATACTATGCTTGTACTATACTATGCTATACTATAACATACTATACTTTACTACACTACACTATACTCTGCTATACTATGCTATACTATACTATGCTATATTACTTACAATTTTAGTGTTCATATAACTATACAGGCTGAACACCATGCCGTAGAGAGCGCGTGGGTGAGTGGGGAAAAATAAATCTTTTTGTTGTTGTTGTTGTTGTTGTTGTTGTTGTTGTTGTTGTTGGAGTGACTTGCTCGGCGCTTTAGCGCATCGTGCTGGGCAGCTGACAGCGAGATCATATTCATGATGTTCTTCGATCGAGACTGATTCGGCAGGATCGTAACTGCATTGATAGTTACGTCCGCAACCGAAGAAATACCGAACCTGTGAATTGACCAAGGGCACCGGAAATTCCTGTTCTCAAGCTGGAAAATTCACGCTCGCACCCTCCCATTTTGAACGAAAGAAAGTCCTGTTTGCGAAAATCCAGCTCACAAAGCTGTATCCTCAGCATTTACGTCGATTTTACCTAAACAGCACTACTTTGTAGCTAAAGAACATTAAAGGACATTAAATAAGTGGTTTGCCCAACATTCTAGCCTACTAAACCTTCGCGTTTTGTGAGCTTTCTTTAGTTGCGCTTTTATTGAGAAAATAAATACTTGTTGTTGTTGTTGTTGTTGTTGTTGTTGTTGTTGTTGTAATTGTTGTTGTTGTTGTTGTTGTTGTTCTTGTAGCAGTAGTTGTTGTTGTTGTTGTCATGTCTAGGTTTATAGCGCCTTCTGCCTTGCTTACTTACGATGAATTGTTCGCTTTTTCCCGTTCAGGGAAACCTGGTTCAGCTCCTTCTGTCCGACTTGCGGATTAGTACGAGGGCATCAACGTCGTACGTAGCAAGGGCTCCATTGAATCAAATGTTTATAGCCCTTAAAACAATCGGCATTGTCATTATTCCAAGCAATAGAATACAGCAGTTGAGCGAAATGAGTAGAGAGATAGTGTTGCTTGGAGAAACTAGATTTTTTACTTAGAGCCAAAAACCACAGTTGACATCGTTTAAGGAAATGCTTGGAGGTCTCGTAAAGCATGAACCACCCCTTCCCAAAGGATAGGCTATTCCAAAGTTATCTTATGGATGTCTTGTTTGGGGGTTCAATCGCAACGTAATAGATTTTGCAAAGATTACATCACATGCAAAAGAGAGTAGCAAGGGTAATGACGCTTTCCGACTATAGTGAGCCAACCTCGAACCACTTCGCACTAATGCTTGTATTGCAAATAAATGACATAATAGAGATGGCTAGATACTTGTTTATGTACGATAGGAGCAAGGAGAACTTACCGTCGTCTCTACAACGGCTATTCACATTGAACACATATCCAAAAGTTACAAGATGTGAAAGCAGAGATACTCTCCGAATTCAAGAGATGCGCGCGACGAAATTCGGCAATGGCTCTCTGCGATATGTCGGCCCCAAATTGCTGCACAAAGCCAAATACCAATGATTTTCTCCCTTTAACTGCTGATTATGGTTCCCAATTACAATCGCACATTAAAATCGTCAAGGGATCTTGCACCTTCTGGACCCACATCTCATTACATTACATTATATCCACATTTATCTAGATATGGATTATATTGCGCGTATTTATTTACTCGTTATTGTTGATATTGTACGTGGTGCTCATTTCTTCTTTATTTCCTCTTTATTTCCTCTTTATTTACTTTGTTGTTTAAGAATTGCTACCAATATAGAGGGGGCTCTTCAATTCCACCTTAGCATTGCTATGAAGAGCCCTCCTTCCCGTCTATATTGTATTTATGTATGATCACGCATTTTTCTTGTTGATAGGAAAATTAATTCTTGAATTCTTGAAATCTTGAATCTTCTCCCAAGCAGGGGCAGCTATGTTTGTTTTCTTTTGGCACCATGTTGTGGAGTTGCCCGGAGACGCTAGAAAGAACTCAGAACAATATGACAGTTCTATTCTTCTTCCATGTTACCACTACTAGTACTACTACAACTAAGTATACTTACACGTACGGGTTTATATGCAGTTTGTGAGGAGGAAGTTGTTATGTGCATATTGTCCGATTGTTGAAGTTAGCACTTCATCTTATCGGTTGTGAAGAAGACTGCTGCGATGGGAGACTAGCGAATACTGCGTTGCGTTGTGTTCTCTCAAACTCCGTTTTGACTTTTACGATTTTCCCCTTTCATTTGGCGAAGTTAGTATATAATTAAATAAAGCAACCACCTGGACGAAGTAGATGGACTGAGCACTATCAAGATAAACCTCGCATGGTGCAGATTACAATGGCACAATTAAGACGATATCATCGTAACACTGATTCCAAAATACTCACATGCTTCCAGATACACTCTGCGATAACTACTTCAAAATACGACGATAACGTTTAACAACCAATATAGCCATGTGGTCAGAGCAAGACTGGAGGGTGAACGCACGAAGGGACATCAACTGAGCACAAATAAGGCAAAACTATGTACATACAGCAACCTACTACCAATATCCGTCAATATTGTGATCAGGGATTAATCCATGAGAAAGACAAATGTGGTAGTAAATCGTATGCAACTGCTAAACAGAGAATGCACCTGACCAAGAAGACTTCAGGAAGACAGAACTAATTTATAACTCGTATGTACTACACTGTCCAGGGATGATGGGAATGACGTACGCGTGCGTTAAAATATTACCTGATACGTGCTTGAGCAGTTTGGTAACGCATGAAATCAAGAGAATCCGCAGGATACTGCGAGGTTTATTTTTGCGAACTTTGTGAATTAAGGAATGCAAGGCGCCTGCACATCGGCACACAAAGGGCGAAGGTTTTAAGCCCTATGATTTTGCAAATCTGTTAAGGATGACGACATTTACGCAAAAATGAGGTACGAAGGAGAGAATTTCAAGAAAAATTGTTATTCGCTAGCATCCTTGAAAACGAGAAGAATATGTCACATCTTCATTTCCACGAAATTCCAGTTGCATTTACCTTATTTTATGAAGAACACCAGAAAATTACCGCCAGAATGTTTCGTCCTTAGGCGTAAATTTAGAACTCCCGCGAATTCCCGCGGGAACTTTATCGATCACAATTCCAGGGAATTCCCATGAAAGCCGCAACCGAAACCATCGCTAAAGCGCCAGGTACTTCCCCTCGTAACCTGACGTCTTGATCGAGCGCCGCATCTATTACGTCATCTGTGCTTGAAAATGGCGGCGGCGGACAAGGTCGTCACACCTGAAGTGCAAAAGAAAACTGCGAACCGGCGGAGAAGAAGAAAGAAAAAGCGCAAGCTCCTTAGAGATTTGGGCAGGAGCGATGTGTGTTTATGTTTTTTCCCCTTTTTTCCTTGTTAAATTTTTGGTTTAGTCCAAGCAAGTTCCGAAAATCTCTTAAAGTTCATGACTTTTTCTGATTGACCAACATTGATTTCCTTGTATTCCTCGTGTAATTAATGTATTGATGCAGCTGCTAATTGTTATCATTTCAATTCTAATCAATTATAACCGCAGACTATTCACTTCTTAAATGTCTATGAGCAAGTTGGACTCAACAAGCCGTCAATTCTGTTTGAAATTTGTCCTGCCTACCTGTGAGGGCCGGGGGTTTTCTCAAACCAGTGGAGGCCGGCCTCTGCCATTAAACGCCATTCCCCTTGCGATTTATTTTCCCTTTCAGTAGCTGAGACTTAGTTCTTTCTGAAAGCAGTTGCGTTGTCACTGTAAATTGATGTAGATGAAGTTGTCTTTGCTCAGAAAAAATGGATCCAAATAGCTGAAAGGAAAGAACGAGCGTCATACGCTTTAGTTTAAGGTCCCTTATTTGACTTTTCCTTCCTTATCAGCGAATCCTGTAATTTATGGTATAAATAGTACTTGCAAGACTAGCATCATGCAATTTTGGATGCATAAAAGAAGATTAACTCAGGCCAGTGACAGATCGTTGAGGTTCTGGGGTCCTATTTTTATGTACATCTACGTCTACAGGGGAGCGTGGCAGTGGAGATTCAATACTGGCTAGGAAGGGCTTTGGTTTGTTCATAACTTATAACTATAGTTGATAACTTCTATTGCATTGTTGTGCAACATATAGGATACAGTCTGAATATGGAATCGACAATTGATAAATTGAATGTGATGATAGATAAAAGTCTAATTTTATTCAAGATACTCATGAGTTTGTTAGCATTTAGTCTAGCTAATCTTGAAATAACACATGGAGCCGTTTCAGCTGAGACTTCCATACTGCACGAAGTAAAAGATGTAAGGATGTTGCTAGCTTATGTATCAGACATGGCTACAAAAGAAAACTAAAATATCGGTAACTAGGAAAACATCTTGAAAGGCAAACATGCATCATATTCTTTGAATATCGTGCTGCAATTGGTTTTTATTATTCTCTGCAAGGTAGGACTGTGTATCGATTTGCTAAACATCATGCACTTTAGCACATCCGCTATGTCTTGTCTGAAAGAAAAAAAAAGTTTGCTTGGCTTTGGAGTGTTTTATGGAAATTTTCATCCTTATCAAAGCTACAGTTGGGGTATGAATAGAGACTGGTAGAAACTGCTTTAGATTTTTTAAATAGCTGTAATTAAAACCAACAAATGTTAATTTAAATTGGATAACTTTAACAATGCCTCTACCATTCACAGAGCTTTGCCAAGTTCCTGTGCATACTCGTGGACATTAAACAATATTTTTTTAATAGAAGGTGCACATAATCATACCCACACCCCTGTTTTTTCAATACATCGCAGTTAATGTGTCCTTTCTTCTGCAGTCTTTCTTGTCTTTAATTGCCTCATGAGCAAGTGCCCTCAATTTTCCTTACACGCTCTAATTCCCCATGCATCTGCTATGCACGCGATAATTACCTTTTCAGCCCTTTCCAGCCTTTTCCATCATTTGCTTGCATATCATCAGTCTGCATGCCATGCATCATAACACATTCATGGTGTTTTTGTCATATCTCGGAAGTACGTGCTGAACATCTTCATCTCCTCCCCTACTCATATCACAACATCTTCTGAATTTGTTGCATCTATCTTTTTTCCATAGCCTGTTAACAGTTCAGTTTATGGAATTTATTTCTATGTCTAATTTTTTCTACCACCACATTTTATTGATCTTCTGCTTGCCCAAGCCTCACTTGTTGGCACATAACACTAGTTCTGATATTCAATGTCAAGACTTGATTCTTTCTATAAAATCTCCTTTAATCTTGTCAATAGAGCATTTCCCACAGTAAAGCCACGCAAAGCTTCTTTGAAAGAGCCTCGAAAGAATTGTTGAAACAGCATAGTTTGACTTTAAAGCCCTGATGCATTCCTAGTTTCATCTCCTAGTTTGAAATCTCTCTCTCCAGCCTCAAATTCAGTGTACATAGCTATGATGTATGTCATTAACCATGGATATCTGTCAAACACTTCCCAAGACAGGCAAATGCCATCCACAAGTCCTCAGATGCTATTGAGCTTTCTTGTGCCTGTTTTACCGTAAATATTGCAACTGTGGCTCCTCCGTTTACATGGTGCCATGCCGGAAGTTTGTTGTTTATTGCGATTTTCTCCGTCTCAACAATTCTTCCTAGAATGCCTATGATCTAGCTGCTTGAATCCTTTAAAGCTCGCCATATGTATGTATGTATGTATGTATGTATGTATGTATGTATGTATGTATGTATGTATGTATGTATGTATGTATGTAT
>QQSS02222397.1:0-10697 GCA_003687565.2 Craspedacusta sowerbii
GGATGGATGGATGGATGGATGGATGGATGGATGGATGGATGCATGGATGGATGGATGGATGGATGGATGGATGGATGAATGAATGGATGGATGGATGGATGGATGGATGCATGCATGCATGCATGCATGTATGTATGGATATATTTTTGTATGAGTCTCATTTTTGTTCAACTTCTGCAAATTAGATAGTACTCAGTTTAGTAACCGTTTTTGTGCTTTTCACCGTCGTATTTTGGTGCGCGCTTGCTTGCTATTTTTTGCAGATATGATGCAGTTTTGGAGGAAAACAAGGTGCTCACCAAGAATTGCGATGAGCTCAAAACTTTAGGTATTTGATCTTCTATAGTGATCTCCTGAGGATAAGTATTGGTTTGGTTTCCAAAGCCTGTTCATCTGTTCATTCAGGATCTGCCTGCTTTTCTAGACTATTCTGGTCCGTTGTGTTTGCTTATTTGATGCTGCTACGTGCGTCGAAATTTGAATTAGTTGTTATTGTGTGTTCGTCGAGATATAAACTGAGCGTCTATCCGCGCTAAAAGTCTTCGTAGCGTCTTTTTTTGTTTACTTTGGAACTTGTTGGTATAATGTGCCGTCTGTATCTAGTTGCGGACATTGAGATCTCAAGGAATGCGCTGTTAACTAAAGCATCTAATCTGGTTAGTCAGCTTTCATTTTCATGTTTGCGTTTAACACATAAAGCTCCTAACGCAATCGACTTTTGTTGTAAAACACTTTAAGCCACCTTTATAACGAGAGAGCCTGAGAGATAGCGTTAAGGGTGGACCGAAAGGGAACTTGTGCACATGATATTTAAGTGGAATAATAAGAATGTGCTGCGGTTTGCCGACTCTGCAGAGCCTCTTAATAGTATAATAAAATTGTTGGCTTGTAGTTGTAAATATGTTTTTCTGGGGGCTTGGATACACAGTTTTGTAAGTTTTATGCGTCATGCATATTGTCGCCAGTGTTATTAGAAGTCAACCTTTTAGAACCACCTTCTTAAAGAGAGAGCACGAGATATAGCATTAGGGTGGGCACAAAGGAAACTTGTGCACCTGATATTTAAGTAGAATTTTAATGCTCTGCGGTTTACGGGCTTCGCAGAGCCGTCCTCGCAATAATATAATCATGGCTTGTGAATATGTTTTTCTCGGGGGCTGCGGTACGCAGTTCTGTAAATTCTGTGCTTCATACATATTGCCGTCAGTGTTATCATTGGTAAACTTTTTTTACTTTTTACTTTCGCGTAATGGCTATTGCATTGTCACGCCTGAGCACATTGTGAAGCTAGGCAGGTTGAGTTGTTGCGCCAGTTGCTCGTAGCGTGTTCTAATGCTCTCGTGGGTAAGATCTCCAGCTATGAGGTGTGTGTAATTTTGGCGGATTTTTGATTTGTTGTAATTTCAATTTTTTTTTCTTTTTCTTGCTTAGGAGAAGGAAAACAAAATTCTTCAAGATTCTGTTAACGAGCTGCGATCGAAGGCAGGTGATTTCATCATTTGAAGCTCCCAATTCGTGTCTTGATAACTTTGTTCTATAAAGATGCGTATTGTTTTGCAATATATATTACAATCGCCTCTGAGTGCGGCCGTTACGCTTGTGAGCGGTGGCGCTAAACCCTATTACATGCTGGGTTAGGCGGTCATACTTCTTGGAGTGGTAAGGCGGTTTGCAGCTCCTCGCACCGCCTACGAATAATCATGAACCCCTTGCTATTCGGGTACTCTGCCTTAGTAGAGCCGATGGGCAGAGCTGTGTTTCCAACTGTTAGTCTTCTGCATCTGATTTTGAATACAGTTTCTCTGAAAGTGGCAAGGCTATAGGGTGAGGTAAAAGTGGCTTGTCCTGTAACGCGAAATGACGGAACATCTTTTACCTCGCAACGCGCCCCACTAAATGGTAGCAAATGGGATGATCATGGAGTGACCATGCCATTTCTCGTTGAAAGATTTAGATAGAAGATAAGATCGTACAAAGAGGAAACGAAATCTTAAGGGACAGTTTGTTGCAGGGACGGAGGCCCTTCAATGTTAGTTTCCTCAAGTCGCGTCACACCCGAGGCTGGCTAACGTTGATGGAACGTGCAAAGTGACTTCATATATAAGGTTTGTCATGGAGGGTCGCATAGTGCTGAAAAACAATTGGTCGGACAATGCCGGTATCGCAACACTTCTGTCGGCGTATTGATGAAACGGGCGCGTTTTTTTTAATAGTGCAAAACCGCTCCACTCGGAATAATTTGCCCAGCAAGGCTTCAAGAAGATATTTCAAAGGAGCACTTTCTAGGCCGCAGTATTTCAACACGAAGGCTATAATCACAAACGCGATTTAATGGATCCTCAGACCTTGCTGCATTGTCATGTCGTGCTCTGATGGAGAAAAGTTGCTCCTAACTGGATAGCCTCAGTGACTTGAGGCTGGCCTATGAATGATGATTGCTGCGTTTGCAGCTCGAAGGGAAGTTCCTCAGCTGTTGAGCCAGTCACCTGGAGTTACAATGACGAGCTCGCTTCGGCAAAGCTATCAGTAAAATAAATTTTTGCGTGAAATGCTGAAGCTGCTTGTTTGGGAAATTCTGATTTTTCTATTGAAAAACTTCTCTCTCGCTGTGTATTGTGCGCAAACGCAGCTCTCCATCAGCAAGGTGTCCTCGACTATAGAAGAACTTTCAGCATTTAAAAATGAACGCGAGTATTCTCATGGTCTTAAGTATGTTTCTTTATATTCTCATGGTCTTTAAGTATGCTAAGTTTCGATAGAAACCCATATTAGCCCAACCTGGTTGGACGAATGCCGCGATGTTAGTTCCAGCAATCGTTTAAGTTCGATCAAGCACTGGATCGCTCACAGTCGTGGTTGAGCGACATCTGTGCGTTCTCGCACCCTACTCCGTATGGTTCTCGCTAATGACCCCATAAATTCGGAGCGAGCCGTTCACGATGCCTGGTTTGCATTTGTCAGATGATGCCGTTACCGCGTCCGCATCATCCCAGCGCTTCCGCCCTCTGCTGCCTGTACGATGTTCTTCTGAACTGCTTGACTTCGTCCCGCTTTCCAAGAAGACTCGTGCTGAAGCGCGCCCAAGCCGCAGCAGCCTCACCTGCCCATCCTTCGCTCACTTGCGGTTCCGGATATGTTTAGAGTTGCCTGGGCTTCGCTGTTTCCAGACGGTGAGCGCTTGTATATAACTCATCTCGCCCAGAAGAATTACGTGGGTTTATAATTGTATTTTTATTGTATTGTATTTTATTAACTTGTTTACTTGTTTATAATAGAGAGAGCCAGGAAATGGAGGTGATGGCGTGGAGCTTTGGCATCCATTTTGCCTGGCCAGTTCGTTTATAATATAGGCATTGGTTTTATGAGTGGCAAGAAGTACGTGGCCAGCTGAGCTAAATCTATGTATTGAAGTTTTACTAATCATGTTTTATACTGAACGTCTATGCTTGTACTTGTGGTGAGTCACTGTCACCTATATGTCAGCATCATGTATTTATGCGATGTAGATAGTATTATTTAGGTCTTAGATTCTGGCTACGTTAGACTGTAATTTATTGTCCGATAATCATCAGGATTAGGATAGTGTCTTACTCTAAACATGTTCCGCACGTAAATATATAGTCTACGTAAATGTCTTTCTGGTACTGCAAAACCCGATGAGTCCTTGTCAAGATAATTTATCAAGAAATGATAATGTCATAAAAAATGGTAATATATTTGATATATAATTGTATGCATTTACAAATGACTATGTAGATGATATGATGTAATGAAAAACAAGAGCGCAGAGAGTGGTGGATTGGTCGCTTGTTGGGTGTAATGGAAGTTTTCCCGATATTTTGTAGGTTTCGAACTTGGATATAAGCTTGGAAGTTACACGAGAAGAGAAGAACAACCTTATCAGCGAGCTTGATGCCTTTAAGGTAGTTCTGGTGATTTGTTTTTCAACTGTAATCATTGAAAGGGTTTAAATGCTTCTTCTTGGAAGAGCATAACTTCATTGCCAAGGAACTATATTGTGTGGACGTTGAGGGTAATTCCCCATTTTTTTATGTATATCCTTAAATTGCGGAAGATTTTAAATCGAGGATGTATTAGTTTATTATATCTTTATTTATTGGCAAAGACCGTTTTTCCTGTTGTTGGCTAATCCCCCCGCCTGGAAGAATTCTAGGCATGCGTGTATGTGATAGATGTCTACGGCCGGATTTGCAGATTGCATTCCACCGAAGCTTTGCGGAGGGATTGTTTATTATCTGATGAGCCCCAATTTGATTTTAAATTCAACTCATAGATCGAAGAGAGTGGAACTTGAGATCTCGATGCCCGTTGTCGCGTTGGAGTTTGTGACTTATGTCTGTGGACTAGTAGCAGAGACTATGCCAAGCGCTATGCAAACGCATCGACGTCTTGTTTTCAATTTTCATTGACGCTAAAAATCTGTAAATGATGAAAGGGTGACTTTCATGTTGATGTACAATGGCGTCTATAGATGCGACAATTGTTACCTCGGCCAAGTTCGGCTCAAGGTCATCTAGATGGAGAAATCTCGAGCCTCTGATGTGCCAAACAATATTGGTTTGATTACAGGCGCAGTTTTAGCAAGGTGTGTGTGCCTACGCGCGCATTATCAGTGCGTCTCGTAAATGTTTTTTTCCAGGCTTCCATGTTGACTCTGTACTTATGTAACCACATGGACGTCTCGCTAATCAAGCTTTGAATTGTCGTGTTTTTTGCTGTGCGCATGCCTCGTTTCACGCTGTTTGCGCTGTCACACTGTTTGCAGCACTGGAAGGAAGAAGACAGCGGAGTACCGTAGTCGCAGGCCGTCCCGTTTCCACATCCTATGTGATTTCATTCCGCAGATCTTTAACCGATTGTACGCGAGTGCGCTTTACCCGCGTGATCTTTTTGTCGCGTATTGCGGAAATCACTGCTTTGGAAAACTCTGCTTTGCTGCCGTCTGTAGGAAGTAAAATTTCCATCTGACATCCTGAACATGAGTTAACGACTGATTGATATTCCAAGTAGATGCATTAACTTAATAAGGGCAGAATGCACGTTTTTATTTTCTCGGTTGATTGTGAAGTGAAAAACTTTAATTGTTCGTCAATAAGTTACGTAGGGGCTATTCTTTGGCGTAGCGCAATTAACGTCCCCTGGTATTGGGTGGTTCTTGTTTGCTGGTGAGTTAATTATCCATACGATGCTCTAGTGTGTTGTGATTAATTGTCTGGACCGTGTTCTACTTAATCTCAGTGGTTTTCTTTTGTAGACGCTGTCTTGTAAGATTACTGAGCTGCAGGCTGCGCAGAGGCAGATATCTGAGGTGAGTCCGCCTTCGGGAGGTGGAGTTGATTAGTTGTGACGTAGCATGGGCGGGTGCTGCTACCAGCGATAGGCGCTACTGTGAAACTGAATAACCGTGATCGCTTCAAGTGTTTTTAATGATTCGTCTGTGTTTGATTCATGTGTTTTCAATTGATTTGTCTGTGTTTGCTTCATGTGTTTCAATTGGTTCGTCTGTGTTTGCTTCATGTGTTTCAATTGGTTCGTCTGTGTTTGCTTCATGTGTTTTTGATTGATTCGTCTGTGTTTGCTTCATGTGTTTCAATTGGTTCGTCTGTGTTTGCTTCATGTGTTTTCAATTGATTCGTCTGTGTTTGCTTCATGTGTTTCAATCGGTTCGTCTGTGTTTGCTTCATGTGTTTCAATCGGTTCATATGTGCTTGCTTCATGTGTTTTCGATTGATTCGCCTGTGTTTGCTTCATGTGTTTCAATTGGTTCGTCTGTGTTTGCTTCATGTGTTTTTGATTGACTCGTCTGTGTTTGCTTCATGTGTTTTCGATTGATTCGTCTGTGTTTGCTTCATGTGTTTTCGATTAAATCGCTTGTGTTTGCTGTAGGAATCGGCGAGCGAGTCTGATCATGTGTCTTCCTTCATTGCCGACTTGTCTTTAGCAAATGAGGTGAGCTTGGTGACATGCGTTTGTTGGAATGCCTATGCAGTCTTGCGACAGTTGTTTCTATTCTTCGAGACATGTGCGAGCATGACTTTGACTATGCTTAATTTAATTTTAGTTTGTACTTGTGTTTAGGCGTTAAAGGCAAAGAATAAATGTCTAGAGAAAGAACTTGCCGATGCGAAAGCAGAATTTGGCAGGTACGCTTCAATATCCTACTTAGATCTCCGCGGGAGGGAAAGGTCAAGCCGGTTGGATACCCAGTGCGTTTGCCAAGCTCTTCATCTTCAGTTATATTGCGTTCGAAAGAGATCATACGTAGTCTGCGGCAGATATATAAACTGAATTTAGATATGCAACGTCGTAACCTAACTTTGGAACGAAGAAAAACATATTGTACGCTAGCGCGTTGAGAGAGTTTTTTTTTTTCATCTTTACAATAAGCACGCGTAGCGGAAGGGACTGGTTGATGACTGCAAGATAATGGTTGGTGATACTAAGTAGTTAGAATGGGCATGGCGATTGTGCAAAGTTGCCCGAGATCGAATAGGACTGTCTATATGCAGCGGAACAGCAAACTGGCGAATTTCAGAACACCGAAGGTCAGGCTTACATGGATGTCCGACACCCGGAGCTCTCAAGCAGAGCTCTGGCGGCCACGCATTGACCTCTTGCGTCGGTACGGAAGATAACAGCAAGTGCAGATGGCTCTACAAGAAGTTTTGGCAGCGCTGATTTTTGTCGAGCACCATGACGGAAGCTATTGATTTCCTACTGAAAAAAGAAATCGTTTTCGGTTGTTATTAGCGAGGCGGTCCGAGTGGTGATCGTCTCGCTATTCCGTTTTTCATGAGCGTCTTGGCTGTGTTGGTGACCGTTGAATGAAGAAGGCGAGCCACTTCATAGATCTTTCCGTGTTATGACGTTGTTTTATTTTTAATTGGACACTGGCTCCAAGGTTGAGCTAATGATACTTACAAAGGAGTTTTGGGATATCTGCTGGATTATCATCTATCTTAGCGTGATCGTGACTAAGCTCACCACGGTTTCAAACATTGGATTCCCCTTCTTTCTTACTACGTTTGTATGCGGCATAGCTGTTTTTGTTTTTTAATTGTGTACGGCGTAGTGATCTAAATTCAATATCTCGTGCACCGCTAGTTACTGAATGCCAGGCATTTGGTTCTTATCTATCCTTATTGGTTATTTGTGATTCGGTTTAAGTTCAGGATTTTTTGTTGCCTTGTCTGTGCGATGGCAACGAGAAACTGAGTAAAGAATCGCATAGGTTCTAAATTGGGTTAAAGCCTTAATTGTGCGCCAGTTTGAGATAAACATCACCATCGGCTCTGCCGATAAGCCTTCTATCTAGCAGCTTATGTGACGGGGAGGTTAGTGGCGTAGCGGGAACTTGGAAATAGCCTTCGACGTTGCTCGTGGCTGTTCGTCCCCTTGCTTTAAAGTGGCTGCATTCGTGCGTTGTGTGCTGCCTTTATACTTGAAGCTAAGCACACTGATAAAGCAGCACCTTGGTTATTGTAAAGAACTTTGCGTCTTTGAGTTTTCCCGTTTGAGGTTCATGCAAGCCACTTCATATTTTGTTTAGAGCAGTAGCGTATGCTAGTGGAATCCCTTGTGTTTGACACCCACAGCTCGCTCTGTGAAAGTGTAAAAATCAGAACTAACAAATCGCTCTCTGCTGTTACTGGTTTATAAGATGCTAGTTTTCTTCTTTATTTATTTATTTATTTTTTTTTTTGCGTTTTAGGATATCCACATACGGTTGTGCTGCTAGCGTCCACAGTACACCCCTGGTCTCTAGCAAGCTCAGACGTGGTATGCTCCTATCCTTGCAGGATGAACTTAAAGCTCAGCTGGTGAGCTACTGCCTGTTGCTTTATTACTAGCTATTATATCAGTGGCGCCGGGATGTTATATTTCCGCCTCCTCAATGCATGCGCATTGCGCGTTAGCCTGGGGCGAGCAGGAGAGGATCGTTGCCAAGGCAGCTTAAATGCGTTGGTGCATTTCTGTTTTTACTAGCTTTTATATCAGTGACGCTGTGAGTTTGTTCGTTTGAAGCATGATATATTTCCGCCTCGTCAATGCATGCGCATTGCGCGTTTGCCTAGTGCGACCATGAGAGGATAGTTGCCATGGCATCTTAAATGCGTCGATGCAATTCTGCTTCGCATGTGTCTGCTGTCTTATTTTGCATCTCAGGAATCTGTTACATAGAAGTCGTGTTTGAATCGGATTGTTATTAGAGCCCGTGTCATGATATGACGCTGCGTCTATTTTCCTTTTGTAATCATATCAAGAAAATGGCATACGTTGCAAGCAGTCGAATTCTTTGTAATTTGGCTCTCGAGGTTCTACTGTTCCTCTGAATTATTGCGCGCTCGGTACAAGAGAAGCTTTTCTATTGTCTTATTAAAGTGCACAAAGGATGAAAATATTTCTTGATTACCGCCTGCTGCCAACTTCTGTTCTGCTAAAGCTTAAAGCTAGGTGGCTTTTCTTAGCAGATAAGTGTCGATTGGCACCCGCTTACTTCCTATTTGTTATTTTATGAGCTTCTGTACAGTGGTGAGTTGAACCGTACATTATTTTCTATTCGTGTGCCCCCAACCGGCGCTCTAGCATAACCAAGGTGGATATTTCTTTTGCGTTTACTGTTGCGTGGGAAATGCGAGCTCGGTCTATTCACGATTCTTTGGAATTAAATGTTCAAGGTCATCTCGGGGAAACATGCTGGGCATGTCGTATGAGAATTAATCGGCCGTTATGAGAATATTCCTTCCCAGAAGGAGTTGTGCGAGATAACATTATGGCGTTCAGGGAACAGGTATTTCCTTTGACGTTTCACAACCACCGCGAGGAAGCAATGGCTGATATTCCAATTTTTGTTTTTATTGTCTTATAATACAAAGAAAAGAATTGACACGATTTGAAAGGATTGATGATAGCTGAAAGTTGGAAAGCTACCATGCTTGGTAGGATTCTATATTGGTATTACCCAGAAGCGCGAAAGGATTTCATCAAGCAGTGATTGCAGCGAAATCTTATTTTCCAAATAAGCGAATCCTCTCTATCGGTCCAACCCACGAATTAAAATATGTATTAGCCATCACAAATTCATCATTTCGGTCAAGCGGCACCGGCCTTTGCTATAGGTTAGCTAGTACGATCAAGGCTTGCGCCGTATTTGAGTTCAACAACAGCAACAACAACAAAAACAACAACAGCAATAAGAGAAACAGCAGAAGCAAAAACAATTACAACAAGAACAACAACAGTAACAAAAGCTAGAACAACAGCAACAACAACAACAACAGCATCAATTTAGTTCACGTCGAGTGCAACTTCTATGCAAGGATCTATGTAACTCTCGGATGCTATTATGCTACCTAAATGTTCAAAATAAAGTCGCGCTTTTGGTTTTTCATGAGTAAATGGGGTATAGATAAAGAAGAGAAGAGTGATGGAGAGACGCACAATTATGGGAAATGCCATACGAGAATGATGGTCGTGGTTGAACTTGCGAATTCTTCTCGGAATAGAAAAACAGCGACTTGTGACAGAAGTTCACCAGAAGGGACTGCAGAGTGTCCAATAGAGATAGCTTTGTGACCAGTTCTTTAGTCTGCTTGTCGTGATCAAAAATTAATTTCTAATATCCGACATTCTCTATGTTCCGTAAGGGCGCGAATATCAGAAGTATTGCGCTCAGAAAGAAAGCCCGAAAAGCATGTACCTTTTCTAAAATTTCTGAAGGAGTGCGTTTTAAAATTGATGCATTTTGTTTAAGGACTTTCAAGATTCGGATGCTGGCAGTCCTTTAGGACGACTAGGGGAGAGTTCAAGCGAGTCTAATACCAGTGTGAGTCCAAGCAATTCGTTCACTGAACAGCCGGACCGATATTCAAGGATAGCTCAGCAATGTGTAAGTGCTTAGTTGAGTTCGTGCGCTCGACTTTAGTCTATCTTTCGCTTGGTCTTGCTTTGACACCTGTCGCGTCTTTTGTCATGTCTACAAAGCCTCTTCTTAGAGCATGGTTTACTCACTGCTTCATCGTATTATTTATTTGATTCCCTTCCGTCTGACGATGAGCCATCGAGCATCTTTCAAATAAATCTTTCATTTTTAGATACCTTTTATGCATCGCCCTTTATCTTTTTCTCCTTAATAATCGGTCTTTCTGAGAATTCGCCTTAAAACGTGGACTTCTTTGCTTCTTGCAGCAGAGAAAGTTCAAGGCTAAGAAGGAGGCGATATTTAAGAAGTTAGACGACCTTTGTAGTCCGGAAAGTCGCCTCATCTTTCAGAAGGAAGCTTCGGTATGATAGCATATAGTTTTGTATATGTCTTTCAGTCATGATGTAGTTTCAGTTTAATGGCTAGTAAAGTTTATGGCTCTTGGATTTAAGTGTATGCTGCGTTGCATGTAATTCTTTGTAAGATCAAGTTAAAGATTGATGTTTAGATGATTGCAGAAGATTTGAGCAATGACATGGAGTCATTTACGGAAAAGGTTTCTGAAATGGCAGTTGCCAAAATCTCTGCAGAAGCGAGGTTAGCCTTTATTGTTTTTGCTTGACTGACTGCAAGCCGTTCTCATGCAGACATGCACAAATACGCACGCGCATACATAAATGCATACATACGTACATACATACATACATACATACATACATACATACATACATACATACATACATACATACATACA
>QQSS02222408.1:0-10696 GCA_003687565.2 Craspedacusta sowerbii
AGATAGATAGATAGATAGATAGATAGATAGATAGATAGATAGATAGATAGATAGGTAGATAGATAAATAGATAGATACATGGATAGATGCATGGCTTGATGGAGAGGTAGACTGATAGATAGGTAGGTATTTAGGTAGGTATTTCAGTATACAACGCCCGTGCAGTGCCCATTATTTTGTAACTCGTTTTAGGCTGATAAAGCTGGACAATCGCGTTTAATGACCACGGATTCCAGTTGTTGCAAACCCGAACATGGCATAGTGAGTTCACTCTGCTATTTTGTTAAACGCTCAACACTAGATGCCTTCTGAGTACCTCAGCTTTAGCAGCGTATAAAGAAAGAAAAATCGATCGATAGAGGGATCTAAGATTTCAAATGGCGTCGCAGCGATTTTCGCGTATCATCTTCCTTACGGCTCCGGACTCGGTAGCTTGCACTTTCCATATAAGATATTTTTTAATTATAGATTATAGACTATATATATTTAGTACAGCAAACAGCACGAAGTAAAAAAAAAATTAATTCGAGAAGTCTTCACAAATTCAATGATGCGGTGATGTTTCCGCAACAAATTTCTCATTAAGGTGCTACGCGACGCTAGTTGAAAAATCTTTTGACGTGCAGACTCTTCAACAGCACTTATTGAACGACATCGTCGTAGCACAAAAGGTAATTTGCCTATTGTTTTTAGAGCGGCATGCAGGGTCCTACTCACTTAGGGCCTTTTGGTAGCGCTGACAGAGGTAGTGGCGGTAGCAGTGGTAGCGCAACGTATTTGCACAGATGGGTCAATTGCCGTAACGGTTACGTGTCTTATGCTTGATTCAAACGTCGCACTTCTGCCGCGTCGAATTAAACTATTGAGTTCGACGCGGCAGAAGTGCGACGTTTGAACCAAGCATTAGGCACATTGTCAATTGGCAGTAGTAACAGCACCGGCAGAGGTAGAAGTAGTAGTGGTATTAGTAGCAGCAGTAGCAGTAGTCGTAGCGGTGAATTATTCCTCCCAGTGCGCAAAGCATTTGAGCAAAGTTTAAGAATGCAAATTACCGTCACAGTCACATTCAGGTCTTAATTTTTTTTTCGATTCAAAACAAATCGTAGAAA
Organism: Craspedacusta sowerbii; assembly: GCA_003687565.2. NCBI lineage: Eukaryota > Metazoa > Cnidaria > Hydrozoa > Limnomedusae > Olindiidae > Craspedacusta > Craspedacusta sowerbii. The sequence continues at coordinate 1,110 of QQSS02222408.1, forward strand.
CCAATCGTATTTAATTCATGTACACATAACGTCACCTGGCTTTTATCTCTCTATATTTTCCCTTAGCTGAGACTTTGAAAAAACAAACTTGAATAAAGTTGCTAACAAATAATTCAATTATTCACCCGAAAAGTTTATCTGGTTTATCCTGCTTATAGAAAATTCTAATTGATCCAAACCTCCAAAATTAGCTATTTCAGACGAACGCTTACTAGATCTAAGCTACCAAAATACACTATCGGTTAGAAAAGCAAATGATTTCACTAGCCAAATTAAATACACGAAACAAAAAAAAAAGGTTTAGGTAACTTAAACTACAAAGGCCTCGCGCATATTTGATCAAACTAAGCTACGAAACGGTAGCTACATGTTTGATTATTTCTTTGAAAATGCAGCGCAAACCGTACCAGTGGATTGGCTCTTCGATCCCGAAATTAGGCACAGTAATCTAGCGAAAACAGATTCCGATATTGCACCCTTCAACGTTTCCAAGTATCGTGGCTGCACACACATCGCCGGTTCCCCCTCAAACAAAGAACTAACCTTGCCAAGCCGTTCCTAGGCCATAAAGAGATATGGCAATAAATAAAACATCGGGTAAGCACTAATCTTAACAAGGCTTGCCAAAACTACTCGCGCTTAATAAAATTTAACGCAAGATTTTAAGTTAGTCTGTGAGACCAACATCGTAATGTATAAATAGGCCGCGTTTTCTAAACTCTTCGACAATAAATTCAGAACTATAAATATCAACATTCAATTCCTCCGATGTAGACGAAGATTTCATATGAATCACGGGACAACCTGACTACTTCAAGAACGAGCTTAAGAGAAGAAGTTTTGGAATGCAGAACCAGACTCCAAGACATCAACCAATCTATATTCGACAAGAAACGCGGCCAGAGATTTTACAGAGCTAAAACACGTTGCGTGTGTGTGTGTGTGTGTGTGTGTGTGTGTGTGTGTGTGTTTGTGTGTGTGTGTGTGTGTGTGTGTGTGTGCGCGTGTGTGTGTGTGTGTGTGTGTGTGTGTAAAGTACCTCACACGCGCAAAACGAAGAAAAAAATATCCTTTATTTCGAGAGTATTAGAGTCGCTAACATTTGAAATCTTAAAGCTAGTAGTCACCCAAACTAAGCTTGCTTATCTAAGATCGGCCTCATCCAATGGACACATCATGGCGCATGATGAGAATAATAGGGAAAATAAGAATAATAGGAAAATAATTTTCAAGACATATGAAGTCTAAGGCTGCGCCCAATATACTCTTTAGCCCTAGGCAATCCCCTTTATTAAGCTCTTGAATTTCTTCCAACGATCGATGGCAAGTACGTGAACATAATAAATAGCAGAAGTGAAACTACGCAGACGCATGCAGGATACGTACGCATGACTTTCTGAACATTCAAAAGTGAACTGTCCATTAACTTTCATAAGCGATTTCAGAATTGCAGCCACTGCGAGTTTTTTCGTGTCTTGAAAGGTCCAGCACGATGCCTTCAACGAGGACGCTCTTAAACTCAGTCTAGCTCCACCTTCATAATTTTTAATACTAGCGCGGCAAATTATGCATCGCAGCATTTGCTGATTTTCACAGCTAGTACTAACATGTAGCCAGGCGCATCTTGCACACACGACTTTATGGAGACACGGCAGGCTGATGGTGTCAGCTTCGTGCTCATAGCAGATCAAGCAAGCCTGCGCTGGTATCTTTCTTTCGCTCAATTCTTCGTAGTCCTGTACGTCCATGAGATTCGCTATGGATTTTGCTACGTGCACCATCGGCATGGAAGATCTAGCGGCGAAAACAAGCTCACTCTTGCATGTGGAAAAGTAGCGAGAAAACAAGCAGTATATCAGTGTTGACGTGGAAAGCACGAACAGTGATATGGCGGCCATGTATAACCGTAAGTCAAAGCTGCAAAGACGCATCATCAGGTGGCTAACACCATAATTCGCGACGCATAGGAGGATTAAGAAGACAGTCCATGCGATGATCCACGTAAAATATTTCACGTTTTCTTGTACAACATGGACCCAGCTACAAATAGTTTTATCCATGGCTGAACTAAGATCAAGAGCGAGCTGTCTATCTTCAACACGACTATTCTTTAATCACGGATCAATCGCGATTGCTCTGTAGATTTTTGAAAAGTACTTCCCTGGTCTCGGCGATCTACTTGTCATTGTAGTCAGATCTTGCCTGCCTACGACAAGCAGGCTGGTTGCAGAGCTGGTGTTGCTTTTGAGAACTCAATCGATGGTTTCTTGCCGTTCTGACCTTTCAGATGATCGCTGGAGATACGTAACTTCGATATCGCAGCAATGTGCCGACATACGTTGGCGTTGAGTTCCGTCGATCTTGTTGCTCGTACCAGCATCGGCAAAAAAGACTCGTCAAAGATTTTATCAAGTTCACCGTTTGCTCGAAAGTCACTCAATCTTTGGTCGCAGTGTCGTCTGGTTATGGAGCAGGATTGGCAGACACGTCTCTGAAGAAGACGGGTCTATGTGTTTTATGCATTCTCTAGACTTTTCTCTTCGAAAGTGCCCTCCCTGTGTGATATTTATCGCACGAGAGAGCAAAACAATTGGCTGCGATCGGAGGCTTTAAATAGTTTGCTGGTTTTCTGTTTGCAAGTAATTAAAATCTCGACTTGTACACGTTGGCTTTATCTAACGTTGCTTTTGTTTGATCAGCCGTAGAGCAAGAATCCGGTCTATTCCGGATTAAAGCTTGCCCAGCTCACATTGGGGCACGTACAGGTGGTTCTGATTGAAAACAGTCACGTGATTTTAACGCTACGGCTAACAAATGCTCGAGAAATGGCCCGGCGTCTACTCCAAGCTTTTCACTTTCTGCATTCAAGCCAAGTTGCAGGTTGCCTGACCTGACGAACAATAGAATACCGGACTGGCCATCAAACCACCCCGCCTTTGATGGAAACCTTATTATGCAAATAAAAGCACGGTCAAAAGCACAGCCCGTCATAGAATATACCCACGCCAGCACAAACAGAAGCATGCGGTTTTTCACTTTGAAGTTTCTTTGTCGGTGTAGCATATCTAGTCGCCGCCATCTTGAATTTGATATTAAAACGTCAATTCATCCAGGTGCCGCCGTGTTGATAGATATCGCAGGATGTTAGTCATTTTTACTTGCTCCTCGAAGGCATTTGCACGCGCAGGAACTATTCAGAATTATTAGCGTTTTGACTTTTAAAATGCTATTATCGAAACAATGCATTTGCAATTCCTTTTATAATAAGATTTTGCATACTTCTCTCGAGGGGGGTTGGGGGGCTCTTCAACTCTGATTAGCTTTGCTAAGAAGAGCCCTCTTTCCCGTTGTGTAAAATATTTTGATAACACTTCTGTAAATTCTGATAAGCACTTTTGGTAAAAGAGACTGTTGTTGTTGTTTTTGTTGTTGTTGCTGTATTCGCTTAGGTAAATTTGTTTCATTACCGTGCATTATAGATGTGATCGCTGCGCTGTTGGGCTCACTTCTCACATGTACCCCTGCTTCTTTAGGTTCAGCTAAACACAAGTTTTTTGCCCTCACACTATGTTAGATGTGTACAACTCGCAGTTAGCCTCGTGTAGTTAGTATTGCTATGGTGCTCATCAGAGCACACGTTTTCTCAGTGCGAAATTAGTGACTAGTAGTACTTTGCTAGCTAGATGAAAGTTTACAGAAGTATGTTACATGAACAGACAACTGCACTAGCGTCCCGAGAACTCCCACAACGTACAAAAAAAAAAAGGATAGCTGCGAGACATCTCATAAATCTTGAGAACTTCTCATAAACTTGCGGTTTCATTGATTTAAAACCCGTACCACGAATATCGGGGTATACATCTAACTAAATGTTTGTAATGGTTTTTATGACAGTTTTGCTGCGGTATGTCAGGGGAAAATTTGCAGTGCCAAAACGTGGTACTTCCGTTTACAATTACACTAAGTATCGACGTAACACTATAGATGAAGCAAATCCCAGTAAGGAATCTTAAATCTTTGCAAAAAAGCGCGACACGAAAAAGACAGCTTTGCATCAGAATTCTTCTCGGTAGCGCTCAGTTTTCCTAGACTCCTGACTCGTAGACAAAGCGTCGTCGTAATCGTCAAAATCGTTATAACCGCCTTTATATTTTTTTGGCTGCGTCTTGTGACCTTGCGGAGTGTAGACTGTAGCCTCGTCGTCCTCTTCAGTGCTGTAGCCTGCGTGAACGTATTTAAAATAGGGTTGCAAAGCAGTCGCTATGCTTTCAGATCGCAACTCAAGACTGGCCTTTGAAATGCCGGACAAAGTCTCGTCACCCACCATGACGGCCCAGAATTGAAGTCCGAACTTTTCCGTTCCGCCCAGGGTCATATATGCATTTAGAAAATCCTTTCTGCTAACATACTCCGTGTCTGACATTAGCTTCTCAATAACGCGCTGAAGATCAAGGCCTTCTATATCATAATACTCATAGTCACAGGTGTTCGCCGGTTCCACAGGCAAGATGAGACCAAGCATTTCTCGAATCTGCGGTCGCTTGATGCGAGTCAATTTATCTTCTGTGCAATCCTCCTTGCGACATCCCAAAAACGTTTGTAGCAATTTATGCAAAGTCTTGGCTTTTTCCTTGACCAGCTCTTTGCTCTCGTCGTCAAAGTGATTGTCTCGCACAAACATGTACACAGATTTCAAAGTCATATATCCAGCCTTCCTGTCAAAAAGCCTCGGGAAAGTACTCGAGATGTCCTGGAGAAGCGGATGTCCCATTTGCATCACTCCGTGTCCAGGATACTGCAAGGCCACGTCTACATCTGAAAGCTTGTAGTCGGCAACAGATTTATTGCAGCCAGTGACGTTCAAATGGTCACGTTGGTTATACATGTCGAAAAGGAAAGCGACGGCCATGTTTTGCTCACCATACGAATTGACCTGGTGCCACATCTGCGACGGAAGATAAAGGCAGTCACCTTCATTGATCGTCACAAGTTGCCATCTTGGGATATCTGCGACACGGGGGAACTTTACCATGTCGACCTAAAAAAAGCATGATTGACATTAAGAAAAAAGCATGCTTGACATCGAGATCAGCTTTCTTGCGCAAGAAAACGCAGCAATTCCTTAATGCTAAAGAAAGGTTATTGGAAGCTTTTGCTCACCATATCATTCATCACCAACATGCACGCTGCAGCGATGCGGGAAGCTTAGGTTCATTATGCAATACGAAACTGAATCTGGAGTACACTCCCACAAGAAAATCGATGGTGCTCACAAGATAAACTTTGTCCCTCACTAAAACGAGTTTTGGCAGGACAGCAAAAAGAATGTCTCACTTTTTGGGTCTGATGTGTTTATTTGGAAATGGTTTGTATGCTGGACCTGCTGCGATCTACGAATCCGATTTCGACTTTCTTGTAGCTTATATCGTTGCAGACCATCACGACAGTATTAATTACAGTAAGCTGATAACGCAGGTTAATATTAACATTGAAGTACTTCAGGTTACTGGATCTTAGTGCTTATCATTGGTATCCGGAAAGCAAGCGTCTGCGTCTCAAAACTTGTTGAGTTTCGAGAATTTTCGAGACGAGACGGAGGTCTGTCTCGAAACAAACGAGAAGTTCTGAGACGAGAAGAATATCGGTCTCGTTGCAAACGGGACGAGAAATTTCCCCGAAATTTCTCGTTTCAAACCAGAATGTGTTTCAAGACGCAGCCCCTTACCGGGAAAGCTGCTTGCTACCATTCCTTTGCCATCACTCAATCAGCATCTTTCCGCCTTTTGTTAGAACATAATATCAGCAACAAGCGCATGAAAGTCACTATTAAGGAAGAAATATAATTACGAGCAACCCTCGTTTGAACAGGCTAAAAACTTGACGGGATTAAGGTAGCAGGGTTTTACTTTTTCCAACGCGATTCCGTTTCCATAGATTACACATTAACACGGTATATTGGCCGCAACACAGATCCGCTCTTATAAAGGTAAGTAGGAAACACTTAAACCCGAAGCCAATGCAAGTAAATGCACATGGCAGTGGCTATTAAGAAAATTTAAACTAAAAGCGCCTGCATACAGTCATGATCACAAAAAATTAATGCCAAGTCCGCAAATTGACAAGAAGTGCCTGGATACAGTCCAACTCAATGCACAAGTCGTCATGTCGACAAGGGGCGTATGGATACAGCTATGTTTACAACAACTAAACGCAAATATCCTCCTATTGACAAGAAGTGCCTGGATACAGTCATAAAGACAACAACTTAATGCAGAAGTCCTTATATCGACAAGAAGCGCTCGGTTGAGCAGCAGATTGCTTATTCATATGCAACTTTTTAAAATTGCCTTCTTTCAAGATCAGAAAGCTTTCGATCTAATGGAAACCTTCTACCTTTAGAATGTAGCAGCCCTTGGAAACAGGCTTTCGTGCCTTGCGCAAAGAACTATCAAGCATATGAACAATATTATGTATACGAACTATGCTATGAACTATATTATATGTAGTTGAACTATGAACTATATTATGCATACAAACTATATAACGTATTCGATTGAAGTGCGCGACTTGCCGATAAGCAGGCGAGTCACGCATGGATCATTGTTTTGTTTCATGAGCCGCCTCGAAATAAAATCAAAGGTATGCTACAAAACCTTCACTACTGAATGCAATCACAGAAGGCGGCGGCTACTGCACTTGGAATTATAAGGGCGGTCAACTGCTAGTAAACATTGCAGTAATCCTTATACTTGACATTTCAAGAGTGATTTAATAACAGGATGATGAATCTGGATCTTATGGTTCGAAAATCAAATGTCTAGAAGATCTGATAGTGGTAAAGACAACGGACGATCAACTCTAGCTCGGAGTTTCAATTTTAATAGGAATAGAAAGCTGAAGCGTGGCATAAATCCAAAAGGCTTGATCTCAATCAGAGTTCTAGAACCATTTACGATCTAAAACTCATTTTAAAAAGCCACTCTACATAAAAGCTTTTTTCTCATGAACGAAAATCATAAGAAGATAAGCAGAACATAAGTAGAACATCTTAACTATTGAGACTAGTAAGAGCGTCGAAAATTTTAAGTAAATATCCTTTCGCATGACTTATTCGCGCAAGTGCAACTAATTCCGTTGGTTATTCGTTGGTTAATTCGGTTACAAGGTCACGTGAGTAGGTACGTGTATGGGCATCTACCTTCTTATGCTCCAATTAAAAAAAAAGGCTATCAAAGCGCAAACGGCTGCAAACAATAGTATACCTTTTGAGGATTTATGAGAGAATATCCACCCCATCCACGGTCATGTGGCGACTCCCATGCCTGGTACACTAAATCATTATACTGCAGTTCAATCAACTTCCACTCTTTTGATCCCTTCAGCACGCAATTAATCGTGTTATAAGCATCCTTGTGCAAAAGACTGCGACCACCGCCATTTTTCTTTCCAACGTCGCTGTTGACCCACAAATCAATCTCGACGAAGGAATTGAGGAACTCTCCACAACTCACCGGGGGTGGGATGTATACTTCATGCCACATGGGTGTTGGCAGCTCAGAAACGACGTACTTGTTACTGGAAGGATCCCTGTACGTATGAAGAAAATGCCTGAAAGTATCGCGTCCCCGGCACACATCTCCCACAGGGACTTCACTGGCAGCTTCGACCTTCTTCTCTAGTCTCAACTCCAACGTTGGATAAGTTTCTTTGAGATATTCTTCTGTCCATTTTGAGTAAGCAGGCCAGTTTTTAACGACATTTCGCATAACAAGTGGTCTCCTAGGAACGACGTATTTGGAAGCGAAATCCACTGGCGAAATTATATTTTCTGCTAACGTTACATCAACTGGTTCAGGCGGCACATGCGACCCCAGAGGTTGCAGATGTCCCTGAGGTATTTTAGGTTCCACATTGTCCGTCCGTCCTTTGACAAGAGCCGAAGTCAATAGCATAAGCGGCCAAAACAGGTTGCAACAAACTGCCAGACTACCCATTCGTTTATGAGGCTCGTAGACTTTGACTCTACAGGCTTCACCCTTCCACATCAACGGTGCAGTCTGAACATCATACTCGGGCTCGCACAAACTTCCTACTCCTACGGACTCGAAACCGACATCGGCTGCAGTGAGCCGGAAGTGCTTTTAATTTTCGCAGATAACCGTCCTCAATGGTTATCCCAGATAATAGGCAGCTGCCGACGACGACGAGAGAGACGTCCATCTGTTCGACTGCCTAATCTCCTCGTTTGACCGATAATTGGTCGATTATTACTTTTCGACTTAACGAGTACGGTTAAGGGTCTGCGTCTCGAAACTTTTTGAGACTTTTTGATCTTTTTGAGTTTCGAGAAGTTTTGAGACGAGACGGAGATCCGTCTCGAAACTCCTCGTTGGTCTCGAGACGGACCTCCGTCTCGTCTCAAAACTTCTCGGAGGTCCGTCTCGATACCAACGAGAAGTTTCGAGACGAGACGGAGGTCCGTCTCGTTTCAAACGAGACGAGAAATTTCTCGAAATTTCTTTTTCAGATTTCTCGTTTCAAACGAGAATGAGTTTCGATACGCAGACCCTTAACTACGGTTTTAGATAACAGGAAAGCAGGGGAAACCTGCAGGGGGTTAGTGCATTTCGAGTAATACGTTTAAAAGCTGGACACATGTCGGACCGATCTGTGAAAAGCCGTGTATCCCATTGATTAGCGGGGACAGAGATACGATCCGATGCTTGGCTAAGAGATGAATTCTTAGTGGGCATTTTATATCTTCAATAGCCTATGCTTTGCGTACATAAGATGAGCCGCATGTCTGAGGATGCAGTTAAAATAAAATTGATTCCTTAAAACCATAACAAGAAAAATTTCTTCTAACTGCACTTCCTGTTGACCCTTCTCACGCATGTACGGAAACCGCTGCCATCTGCCATTATGCCGGTCAAGTCTGTATAATCAGTTGCTGACGGTTGTGCTGGTTTCAAGTTAGTGTAGGAAAATGTCATCCATTTCGGTCGATGTAGCAATAACTGTTTTCTGTCTACACAATCCATCTGTCTAAAAAGGAATTGGATCGCTATAAACCGAAGATATCTATTTTAGGGACTTGCGACCCATGCGATGCGCCCGATGTTTTGTTTACTCCTGGCAGAGAAGCATCGAATTTACCGCATTTGGAGTTCGGTGACATCATGGTGTTCCTTATTGAAAATCCACACTTTGCAGACAATGAAAGCTTATGAGACCATGGAAATGTATTGATACTTTAGAGCTGGCTGGGTTAACGAAGCGAAGATATGGCATCTTGCCTCGAAGGAGCTGCATCTTATAATGGCAAGGGTAAGTGGTTTACGTCTATATTTTCAAGCAATCGACGTTTCTAATTGTTCTCCTTTCTCCAGGTAAATCACTCTCAAAATCTTAGTGATACTCTTTCCCACCCATGGGTAGCCATACAAGATGATGGACCTGTTCGACTTGCCCACTGCACATGCATGGTTGGATATAGTGAGGCTTGCTCACACATTTGGAGCAGTGCTTTATACCGTTGAAGCAACAGTGAGAATTAAGCATGGCGTTTCAATTACGGACCGAGCTTG
>QQSS02222419.1:0-10696 GCA_003687565.2 Craspedacusta sowerbii
TATATATATATATATATATATATATATATATATATATATTACTATGTTCAGCCTTATATGTTTTGTGTGAAAACTCAATGACACCCAAGCCAATGTGCAAGATTGACCTAACCGACACAGTGCAAATCTTTTTACCAAGTAGATAAACATTCCTTACTTGTTTTCATTTTCTTCAAGATCTGTTACTAAACTATTTCCAAGACAGGTTTTTGTGAGTGTTTTTTTTTTTTTTAAAGCCGAGAAGTTTTTTAACACTTTTGGTCCTTTAGAACGCGGTCAAATCTCTCAAGCCATGGCTTCGCACAGCGATTGATCTCGCGAAACATGTCCATTGTGGGATTGGCTATGCAAAGCCGACGGTACACAAAATATTGAAGCTATGGAGTTAGCAAGAGATGTTAGAACACTTTATTGACGTATATACACTTCGTTGATATCTTGCCGGTCCTAGTTAAAGTTGATTCACAATTCCCCCTGCGCGCCCTATTCTCGCAGCTCGAGACTTCCGGAGGCTAAACGAGGCCTGCGGGCACATACCCCGGAAGTTCAGTATCGTGACCGATCGGAGGTCAGGAAAATACTTGAATGGAACTTTGAGTTGGCTAAAGTTCTCCCAGATCTTAACGAAGAGTATTGAGTGCGTAAGTATTTCTGAAACTAGCACACTCGAAACATTTCTGTCGCAGGGTTGTTCTGCTAGCCTATCGCCAACATCTAAGTCATCCCGCTTGCTTCGCGGGTAGAGCATATTTTTCTTTTCGTTTGAGAAAATCGAACTGCGCACAAAAGATCTCGAAGTAAATCGGACAATCAAATTTGCAAGTGTCTTCATATATTATTTATCTTGCTACAGCAGCATCTAACTAGCTATTATTTTAAAGTCATTCAAATATTTACATATCAACATACTTCTAAATCACAGTTCTGGAAATATTTTAATACAAAAAAGATGGAAGAAGGATGAGATCCTTTTGAGATCCATTTGTAATAATTGCCTTTAAAAGAGCAAAATTAAACTACAGTCCCTCTTGAATTATACAGCTCCTTTAAACCGCACAACTGGAACTGTCTTTGACAACTGGAACTGTCGTTTTGATGTTACCCACGCCAAACGAAGACAACGTTAAGTCTTTTCGGTGAGACAATACGATCGTTCCCGTTGGGCATAGTCCATACAACAACACCGGAGAGTTCAAACGGTGATTGTTGGTCCCATGGGAGCGTTCCAAATGCTGGTCTTGTCGATTCGAATGCGTTCATGCATTCAAGTGGATTCGGTTCTGCGCTATTCGAAATGTTTTCGATTCCGCGGCGTCACTTTACGGACTAGTTTTCTCACGGCGAACCGCTTTGCCGCTTTTGCTGCAGCAATTTGTCCTGTAGCACCTTTTCTCTGTCCACGGAATCTCTCAACATATTATGTAGACGCTGAACGAAGTCCTTCATATCGGCTTCTACAAGAAAACGCATAGGTTTTTAAGAAAAATGAAGAAAAATCACCGTAGCTAAGTAACAAGGAAACGGCATTTAAGTATTTCTACTTAACGCCAAGAGGATATAACTCGTGCTGGAATCACTCACAAGCTTCTAAAAATGAATGGGTCAATTGTGCATACTGTTGCTAAGTGAACAAGAGAATAAGCGAACATGACGATTAGGTCCAGTCAGACGGACTTGACACCGACTACGTATAGGAAAGTATCAGACAATGCGAGCTGACGGAGCCTTGGAATGGACGTTGACTTTATATAATCGGCTTCGGGAATTGCAATGCATTGCTACCGTCGCTGTTCAAGTCTAATTTTCTATAAATAGGCCAAGACCCAACAGACGCTTAGACGTTTAAACAATAAAATGATTAGTGCCAATCAGGGCTTTTAAGGATTATTGAGCTTGTCAGCTGGCAATGGGACCATTCACAGACTCGCGTATGCCTGCGATTAAAAATCGTATCCAAGGAGGCGGAAGACAAAGAATATGGATCATCGATCAAGCAGGTGGACTTCCGAACTGCTTCTTTATTATGGGTTTAGAAAAACCTGTGTGGCATTGGCGTAGGCGGTTATTGGAAGCCTGCCGTTCTTTACAACTATTGTACTTTTTTAGCAGTATTGGACGAAAATAGGCTTTTCATTATTCATAAGACCCTAATCCAGAAGAGGTAATATACGACGGCTTACCAATTGAAAGAGAGGACCTGCCGCAAAAGGTTTGTGGCGATTATAGACGCCCTTGTATTTGTTCAACCCTATTAACTAATTTTTTCTTTGTCAGTCAGAAAGACAACGACTTCAGGGCAACCGAGTACTTGGGCTTCACCAAGTCTATAGTCAATGGTCGCTAATATTTCTATTGTAAGGGGCTTCATACTCAGGCACGGGTCCTGCGTTTGCAAGTGTTAACGGGTTCTAATTTGCCACGTGTGGTTGCTGAGCCTGGTGAAAATCTCTTGGCATTGTGCGAGCACGGCCCAAGCGTTGAGAAACGAAAACTGAACGCGTTCGATCTGAACTAACTGAAATGTTCGATTCGAACGCATTCGAATTCACGTGCAAAAGGAGTTGCAAGCACTGCAGCCTGAATGCCGTAGGTCCTAAGTTTTGTTTGGAGCAGAGCGTCATGTGTGTTTTGAAAGTCGACTATTTGAAATACATGCACTACACAAAACGAAACCCAAACTTTTTTCAGATTATTTTCTAAGTGAGATCCTCACCTGTTTCTGACTCTTCTACTGCAGTTGCACCCTGGTGGCAGCCATGCCATCTCCTCATTCCAGGCTTACACGGAATAGAGTTGGACGTCGTTGGGCGAGACTCGCAGGTTGTCAAGTAAACAACAACTAGGAAAACCACAATTGCGCACGCGCGAATATTCTCCATTTTCCCGTCGATAGCTATTATTACTAAAATTTAAATGTTGCGTTGTAGCGTCACGTGATACAGCTGGTTTCTCTGCAACCTTCTCGGAGACAGACTGAACCGTTTTGATTGAGACCTCGATATGCCCTCCCTATATACCATGCGGATTTAAGCAATTAAGTAGATTGTATTGGTATTGTTTGGCTAGGACCGGGGCACCAGTAAATTGGAGTCCGGGTTTTCCAGCGGTGGACGATATTGAGAAGTTCTTAAGACCTGTAGGCGAAACTGGAGAAACGAAAGGAGAAACTGGTCCTCAATGCAATTCTTAGCGTCACATCTTGAGCGAGGTCTTTCGCCTATGAGTTTCGGTAAAACCGGAAGATGTCGGAATAAAAGCCAGCAACGAAAGCTTTCCGCGATTTTGTGAATGAAAGCAGTGCCAGGCTGAAAATCATACTTTTTGTTTTATGGGATAGAGCTCAGCGGATACTGCTTATTTTATACCTTGCTGCATTTGCAGACGGGATTAAAAATTCTTAACATCACGACATGACGAGCGAAACTTGCTGTGACTGGCATTACTGCGAAAAAGACCGAGCACGATCGGTAATGCTCACGTCGGCGTTCAGTTTCGGTTTAGAGGAAGAGCTGTTTGACAAGCATTTCGCGCCATTTCCCATCCTCACTAGTGCGACGGAGTGGCCGTTGAAAATGAGTGGACCAGGAAAACGCAGCAAAAGCTGAAGTAGTTCCAAGAGAAATGTAAGGTAAGAAAGAGAGAGAGAGAGAGAGAGAGAGAGAGAGGGAGAGAGAAAGGGGGAAGAGAGAGAGAGCGAGCGAGAGAGATTGTATATTTTCTCAAATAAATGCCTGTCAAAAGTTGCAATACTGAGACAACAAACTATAAGGCAACTCAGCTACAATAGGCTTGCAAAGAAGTGTGCAGTAATATAACACTCGAGCATCTATATGAGATGGAGACATCCTCATAGCCGGAGCTAATCAGATCAAGACGCGACCATTTCATAAATAAACGTGATTCCAAGAGCTGGTTTTATGGTGGAGGGACGGCATTAGGACAGCGCATGTCAATAATCAAATTGTGCACTTTTCTGATGTCTCGAATCGTAAGGAGACCGCGGAGATCGAATCGTTTACGCGCGATAGAAATCCTCGCCTAATCTATCCCTAGATATTATTATATATCTCTGTATATTACTACATACGCCTCGTTCTGCTAATTAATTTGCACATGCATGAAATCTCTAATTAGAATCCTTGTCGGAAGGATTTTATTGCAAAGGCAAGTGCATAAAAAGCAACTCTTTTATTTTCAGACGTTTCGAGTAACGCCGCAGCCATTTTCAGTGATACATTTCTATATCTAAACAAAAAAATTAAAAAAAGAATTTAAAAAAAAAACATGCAGACTCACACACACACTAACAAAAACTACGCAAAAACTTTTGCCTTTAACGAGTTCGATTGTGCATTCAGCGATGGACGCATTTCCTAGTAAGGCAAGCAACGTTTTTGTGAGTGTTAGTGTGTGTGTGTGTGTGTGTGTGTGTGTGTGTGTGTGTGTGTGTGTGTGTGCGTGTGTGTGTGTGTGTGTGTATGTGTGTGTGTGTGTATAAATGTTGAACTAGTTTTTGGTTTTCCTACTGATTGTACTTTTTTTTTTTTGTTTAGATGTAGAAATGTATCACTGAAGATAACTGCGGTGTTACCCGAAACGTCTGAAAATGCGCTTTTTTGGCAATGTATGAAATCGCGATATTAATCCTCACCTATTGTATCGCTAGATAGTATTTTATATCTCTATATATTACTGCATGCGCTGCATTATGCTATAAGTTCGCACATGTATGCAGGTGCTGTAACAGGAAAAAAATCGCCGCTGGTGTATGGGTAGCAATGTTAGTATAGCCTGCGGACACTCTTCTCTCAAACGAAGGGGATTCGCAGCCATGCAGTAATTTGGGAGAAGCAACGGAATATTTAGCTAATGAATGAGCTAGTGTCGACGCTGGTCTCTGGTGTCCAACGGATGAGGTTAACAAACTTTGGCATCGTTAGGCTAGCCCCTATGTCACCCGCTGCATCGCATGCGACGTTTTTCAACCTCTGTGATGTCAACAGGTCTTGACCTTCCTGATGAAGTCACGTATGCAAAAATAAACCATGACTAATCGCATACTCCTCATATTCTTCCCGCTTTGTTTGAACAATACGAGAAATCGTTCGAATCCCGTGGCACTCTCCAACATCGAACATCAAAGCCACTCTGCACGATGGATGCTTTCGAGTGAAGATTTTTTTCGCGCGTTTGACTCGAAGCATGAAAGCCAAACGCTTCTTTGCAGAGCTGTTCGTGATGTTTGAGAGTTTTGAGCAGTGTAATCTTCAGCTAGCATTTCTCATGCAATCTGAGTTAGGTGCACGCCTGCACAATCGTGCATGGATAGATATCAGCTGGGTGCCTCTTGTTGCGAATTAGCAGATGTGCCCTTCACCAAGTCGTGCTTGCTTGCATGTGTGTTATGCGAGCACGCGAAATACAAAATGACTTGATGCAGCTCCCACCCCACCGACAGAGTCGGCCCATGCTTTCTGGCTGGTCTCAATTCATCAATTATTTTGATTTTTCTGAGTCTCTAAGTGGGATTTTATATACGCCACTAGTCATACGAATAGGTAACGTAACCGCGGGGTGTGGTCACACAGCAGTACGATTATTAACAAGAGGCTGAAGATTAAATACGATCGAAGTTCCCACCTTGGGAACACTTTGTAAATC
This sequence comes from Craspedacusta sowerbii, assembly GCA_003687565.2. Taxonomy (NCBI): domain Eukaryota; kingdom Metazoa; phylum Cnidaria; class Hydrozoa; order Limnomedusae; family Olindiidae; genus Craspedacusta; species Craspedacusta sowerbii. The sequence continues at coordinate 5,662 of QQSS02222419.1, forward strand.
TGTTTTTTTGAATGTGTTTACATGTGCGAAAGGGGTTTCCCCTTGGCGTTCGCGTTGCACACATGCTTGCCGAGTTAAAACCCAACTCGCGTCGTAGATAAGAGCACATTAAACATCACCATCCTGTCTTATTTCTTGTATTAGCGTTTACATATTTGCGACTTATCTTACTTGCACTGTCCTTAATACTATATATGTATATATGTCTATTTATGGACACTTATATACTGCTACGTGTGTTGTGGTAGCACACAACGTCACATTGCCCCATGGATCGATATGTGTGTGTGTGTGTGTGTGTGTGTGTGTGTGTGTGTGTGTGTGTGTGTGTGTATGCGTGTTTGTGCGTATGAATGAATGCATAAATGCATATATACGTAAAGTTTATGTATAAATATGTGTTTGGTCCACTAAAAATCTGATTTCAAATGTGCTGACTTCTAATCTGAAGCAGAATGGATTAATGACAGTCTGTGTAATCACGTTTCACCTCTGCGCGGGCATGGCAGGATGGTAATATCAATGGAAATCACTACCAACCACCTAGACGTTGGCGTTTGTTGTCATTGCTGTTGTTGTTTTTCTTGATTTTGGACTTCGCCAACAATGTTTTCCTGTGGGATTGCGCTGAGTTTGGATCGTCGGCATTGACGTTCACGTAGCGACAGAATTGCTTGTTCAACACGCCGGAACAACGGCGTAGGACAACAAGCGCTTTATTACGTGTCGCCATGTTTCCCGAATTCCGAGTTCTCTTCAGACGACTGCAAAAGCTGCCCTCAGTCATTCCGACTAGTACGTCGTCACAAGAAAATGTCATAAGTACCGTAAGACTGATCATCCACTGAATGCATCAGGAGTCTTGCTTGTTTGTGCGAGGAAATGCGGAAGAACTTTTCAATTCTTTTTTTGTTTCTGTCGCAGCCTACGCTTAAAGCAAATTGCAAACAGCAATTAATTAGGCTGCTAACATGCACATATTAATTAGGCTACTGATTACGTGAACAAGGCCGTAGTTAAGTTACGTAGACTTGCGACTATTCGTTCAACTTATCACAATGCGGGGATTTTATAAAATTCCAACATGGCTCGAAGGCAGAGGAAGCCAAGAAAATGCATGCAAATTGCTGATCATAAAAATGTTGCCGGAGTCTATTAGAGAGCGGGGAGTAGCAAAACCTGAAGGTATAACTTCTAATTGGACCACCGATGACGAGCAACATCACAAGAAGCATTCTTTGGGTGACGGGACGTCTGCACATGAGTAAGTCTTTGACAGATTGACAAAAGAATTTTATCGAAAAATTTTTTTTCTAATTGCTGAGGTACTTCAGATGGGTAGACTCACGTTCAAAACATGAAAAGGAAGTAATAAATTGATGTCCGGAAATGTTACCGGCAGATACCAATAATGCCTAATATTGCCTCGCTGTCGCACTATGACTCTTTGAGGGAAGTAAATTATGCTAATTTGCATTGTCTTACGCATTCCTATTACATGCCATTTACCTATTTGACTGAGTATTCGACGCTTAGTTAATCATGATGAACATTTATGTTATTTAGGATAGTTTCCAAAAGATTTGAAATAAATGATAGAACAATATGAAAAATTAGTTTGCTTAATTTTTTGAAGCTTAATATTTTTTAAACAAAAAATTTAGCTAAAGAGGATCAAAGTTAAAGAGAAAAATATAATTAAAAAATTGAATAGAATGGAATAAGAAGGTGGATAAGAAAATAGAATAACACCAAGAGAAAAAAGCTAAGAGATTTAAAAGATTAGGTCATGCCAGAACATTTCCTTCGGGGTGAGCATTTAAGAACATCCTCAAAGTCGGAGACTCAGTATTTCATTTTTGTCCGGTTTTCAATCAAAACATTCAGTCCAAAAACATTTGCCGAAGGAAAGCTCGTCTTAGATATTAGAATATCGATCATGACGTTCCGCATTTATGCGAGCATTGTGAGATATCCCCTCAGGCGCCCTTCATTTTTCTTGAACTTTGCAGATCGCAAGATCAATTTATCCTCGATTGGCAACTACTATTACATTATTGCGCCGTAATTCACACGGTAAAATATCTTCTAAAAAGAATTTCTCATCTGGGGAAAGTCTCGTAGCGAGAGATGTTTTAAGAATTTGGAAAATCTTCGTCACATTAGGAGCTTTCCCGTTCGTTTCCGCGGGCAGCATGTCGCATGTTGGGTGGCGGCTAGCCAGTGGCGTCAGGGTAGGGGCTTTGATCCTGTGGGTAAGGAGTGGCAGCCATGAACTTCGCAGACCCGTGTTTTATATGAACTCGCGTGATAGCCCGTCGGCGAGTTGCAAAGGATCAAGGGTAATTGTCTTAATAGCTCAGGAACTATTCTAATCGACGACATGATTGTTGAGACGCGATTGACACTTTGTCATTCGTGTCAACACGCACGTGTTGTCTGGGGTTGAACGCTGCTGGCGTCTGCTAGGCTCAAGCCCTTCTTTCCTGGTCCTTGTCCAAGACTGGATACCACCTGAAGCGACAGCACCTTGAGTTACATAATCAAACTTCATGGCTTGATCGCCTATTGGCTGGAACGTTGTGGGCTAGGACCTAGGCTTATCGGGGAAGCTGAATCGGGGAAGCCAATGCTTCGCCTTCCATATGGTCTATAGTTCGGGAGAGTTACTTTTAAGGAGATAAATATGCGATATTTGACATGTACCTTCCTTTCTATTCCCTTTCCATTCCTTGGTTATTCATTTATTCCAACAATTTGACATGCATAGTATTAGCTATCTTAATGAAAATTCTTAACATATTCTCTGCAATTTTAATCGGAGCTCATAACAGGGTGGTATCTTCAATCTGATTAGCTAAGGCTATAAAAATACCTACCCTCAATAGATGAATACGTGTATATTGCCGTTCATTTTTCTTCCAGGAGCTGTACTTGGAGACTAGTTCTTGCAGACTATCTTCTTTATTTTAACGTTTTATCTAGGCGTGTAGAGATGTATTACGTTTTTTTAAAGCATTTATTGAGAAATAAATTTGTTGTTGTTATTCTTGTTGTTGTTGCTAGATAAATTTGGCAGTTATGATTTCGGTATATCGTGCTAAGAGATGACATGACGCTTTTTTACGTAGCATGAAAAACAGGGAACTTGTTTGGCACGGCGTCTATGCGAGTGTTAGTTATGTGCGTTTTTAACAGGGAAAACCGTACTTTCATGAATCAGAAGTCCAATTAAAGCTTTGCATGAAACGTCGTGATCTATAGTTAAGAGCTGCTCTTTCATGTGGCATGCAGTCGAAGTCCCATAGACTCTTTCCTTGAAACCAAGTGATATTAATTTATGCCCTGATTTTGAATGAACTTGTACGTATATGTATATGTATATGTATGTATATATATATGCATGTATATGTAATGCAATCTAGTAATCCGATATAGTGCCGGAGAGTTACAAATCCATGTACCCTAAAAAGTAGGGTGTTCTTAAAAACTACGCCGATATTAGAGGATGAGCATTTTGTTTAGTGTTTTATGGCCTGATTCAAGATATTATAGGAAAGTCTTTCTGCAACCATCTGCATCGATCTGGTCCAGTTAGTCCACATCAGTGACGTCTTCATTCTTTAAAACACCTGAGGGACCTCTGCTATGCTGTATATCCGAGTGATGCTGTAAGTGTTCCGGGTTAAATATCTATGGGGGAACGTGGCAGATAAAACATTTTTATTCCTCCAGGTACCTGTCAAAGCATCCGCGTCAATTTAGCGACATGTGGAAGTTATAAGCGAGCTAACGTTTCACTAAAATGCTAGTTTAGCGCAAGGGCTTGCTTGGCTGGCTCACACTTAATTACATGTTAGAATTGATTGCAATTAGTAGTGCACATCTGCACACTGCCAGGCACTTAAAAAGCACTCGCCTAAGTGCTATCCATGTGTCACATACCATATTAGGTCTCACAAATTTACCCATATTTCTTGAATTCAACATTTTTGCAGACAGATGAACTATATCTTTCTTTTTGGCTGCAAAATTTGGATCGCTAGGTCCATATTGCAGTGACAGCAATGTTGTCTTTGAAGCGACTTAAAGATCACCATTTGTTGGTGCATATGTTTATTAAAGATCACCATTTGTTGGTGCATATGTTTTTGCGTTTGGATAGAAACTCGATTTCGTGATCGTGACAACATCAACACTCTATCTGTTTCAAGTCTACGTTGGGTGACTTGCAGAACGCGAATGATCTCAGCAACCTACTTTTTTTTTGGCTGGTGCAGTTATCTTTCACAAATTATCGTAGCATACATTCATATAGTTAGTAAATTCCTTCTACATATAAGAAAATAGAATTGGTAACAGATAAATTCTCAGCAACCTACTTACTCTGCTGGTCTGCCCTATACACAAGAACTTACCTTACCAATTGTGGCATGGTTTTACCTCAGTTCCGCGATCTATTCATTTTGATGACCGTCCATGACGAACAAGCGATGCGTGTCTGGTCGTCATTGCGTATCGTCGGCATTGTGCCTATTCAGCATTGTGTCTGGTCGGCAATTTGTCTGGTCGGCAAGTTGTCTGGACGCCATTGCGTCTGGTCGGCATTGTGTCTGGTCGTCATTGCGTCTGGTCGTCATTGTGTTTGGTCGGCATTGTGTCTCGTTGGCGTCGAATTGGCTGACAACTTTTGTCTTGAAACCCATTTTCAGCTTTCAGCCCCTTTTTCAGCCATTTAGAGCCTTCGTGCTAGCTGTCCGCAAAGTCGGCATCAATGTTGAAAAGATGATTGAAAATGTTGAATAATTGAAAAGTACCCTACGTTGCCAGGCAGCGTCGAAAGTTTTTGTTTGCAGATGGGTCAGCTCGAGGTTGGTCAGGTCTGCAAAGCTAAAATATGTTTGTGTTTCATGTTCCGTATGCAAAGCACTGTTCTATGTCAGGCAGATAATGTAGTGGTTGTGGTAAGTCTCTCCCTCCCTCCCTCTCTCTCTCTCTCTCTCTCTCTCTCTCTCTCTCTCTATATATATATATA
>QQSS02222430.1:0-10696 GCA_003687565.2 Craspedacusta sowerbii
AGGTATGTATGTATGTATGTATGTATGTAGGTAGGTAGGTAGGTAGGTAGGTAGGTAGGTAGGTAGGTAGGTAGGTACGTATGCATGAACGTATGCGTGCATGGCTGCGCCTGGTAACCCGTATGCTCACTTACCAGAAGCATTTCGGCCTTCTGATCGATAAACTCTGACTCATTTTGCTTTAATGTCTCTAGAAGATTGTCGTGAACATCTCGAAGAATAACTATCATGCCATACGATTCAATGAGCGGCTGCTCACTTTGAGGCGAGGTTTCGGAAGAGCTATTGCTTTGCTGGTCGAAACTCTTAGCTCCACTCGACTTGTCCAAGTACGGTCGACGTAAATCGTTGACTGTATCACGACGCTGTCTTTCTCCATTGGAATCCCGACCCGGTTGCGTGGTTCTTTGGTCTGGGGCATCACCGTTAGGAGCTGAAATGCAGAGAACGAGCAAAACTTCCAACAGCCTACTGACGAACATAAGATAATGCAACAAGTGCACAGACTTAATCATCCCGTAAATAATTGCTGCATCAATGTAAAAAATACATACCTAAATAAATGAATAAGCAATTGATCATGTGAATAAATGAACAATTTTTATTCATTTCAATTATCTTTTTAAAAATAACCTAAATCATACTTAGCACCACAAATTTGTATTTTAGAAATTTCCGACTTCTTCTGTCATTAAAGTGAGTCAAATTTAATATAAAAGCAACATGCATACTTACGCCCTATACTCGCCATTTGGAAGGCTAGTGTAAGTTGCAAGCCATAACCAGCAACATCAAACTTTCGAGCTCGTGGCATGGCGAAAGTTGGAACGCAGGTAGAACAAGAACCCTGGAAGAAAACGATTCAGTATCAAAGCGAATCTTAATCAAAGAAGATCTAGTGAGCACTCTGAAGAACGGTGGAAATTTTTTATAAAGCAGAAAAATACATTAATGAAGGATCACGTTGAGTGGTATTAGTATCTCATATCGTCGTATTGCGCAAACCCAAGTGATGCTTTGCACCTAGACGAATGCTGAAACAAAACTGCTCGCGACGGTCAACTCTATCCTAGAGCAATCGTAAACGCCATGCCATTAATATCATTTCAGCGACTACTAAAAGATAAGTAAGCAGAGTACATACCCGCGAAATCTTGCACAGAGAGCAACCCAAGATCTCTCTTATCATCTCTCCCATGTATTTGAGTGATTCAACGTCACAAGATCTACCCTAAAATGCACGATAAGTAACGACAAATGCTAGATAAACAACTGACCATTCAAAACAATAGCAAGACCAACAAGTGATTACTCAACAGGGTGCATATTTATTTTAGATGTGCATCTTTACGTCTCCAGCACCATCCACACACCGACAGCCACAAACATGACACAAACCCACACACACCTAGACAAACATGCACACGGAAACTATAACTTAAGCCCCTTTAAAAAATTCTAATTAATTCTATAATCAGAAGGAATAAGGATCCAAGTTAGCTTTCAACATAGCGAAGGAACCTTAAGTATAGACTTTATACTGATTGCATTACATCACCGATTCCGCTTCGACGAGAAAGGGAGTATTACGAATTACCGAACCTAACGAAAAGATGTACGTACTGATCCAGGCCTGCATTCTTGGAGATGACTCATGCTCATCGTGCCCATCCGCATAGCCAAAAGGCCGACTTTAGAAAGCAGTTCTTCAAAAGAGCATCCTCGATTCAAGTTTAGTCGCTATTAATAAGAAAGTAAAATGTAGACACCTTAGGTTGTTAACTAAATGAAATTTAAGGCACGAAACTATCCGTGCCAGCTAAAAGGGCAGGTAGAACATGACATAATCTATAACACAAGTTGTAATCGGGCAGTACCAAAGTTAAATCCGATGGACATTGCCAACATCCCATAATCGCACGCTGCATAGCTGCCATGACTTCCAGTCTCGAAATCACTTGATTGCTCTTAAACAATCCCCAGCAGCCATTCGACGAACCCTAAATAAGGAAAGAATTTTACAGAAGCAAAGTTGCGAGCCGCAGCAATCACAAAACATTTGTATTCTCATACAGCAGCGACTTAAGGTAAAGCAAACTTCTCACACCACATACCGTATCCATCGAATCTAAGAAAACAGAAGACGCCATGAAGCTGAGGCTTTGTTGCTGAAGGTAGAGTGAGGCTGTCTCTGGCATGACTGAGAATTCCAACAATCGCTTACGGGGAGGCAAATTCTAAATGAAAATTTCGACAGGACATGATGTGGCTTGTTTCTAATTCATCGATTTGTTTGCCACACTTTGTGTGTGTGTCTGTGTGTGTGTGTGTGTGTTCGTATGTGTGTGCGTGTGTTTGTGTGTGTGTGTGTGTGTGTGTGTGTGTGTGTGTGTGTGTGTGTGTGTGTGTGTGTGTGTGTGCATGCGTGTATGCATGTGTTTATTATGTGCATACGCAACTACATTTGGAATTGAAAAACAGCAAACAAAAAAACATTCAATTTGACTTAATAAAGAAAATTAAAAGTCGAAACAAACAGAATCATGAAAAAAATCAAAGGAAACATTTTTATTAGATGCTCACACACAGCCCGATAATTCAGCATTTGATAGAGATAGGTTAACACTTGCGGTAGTTTAAGTTCACATCCACAATAATGTGTCTACAAGTTAATGGAGCAGCTAAAAGTTGAGAGAAAGAACAATTAAATTTGGTGGTTCTGCTCCTACACAATATCCATCCAAGCCGTTATTCAAGGTGTTTTCTTTCAATTCTATATCCCCACGGGCCTTGACTACTATGCTTCAAATACTATGCCGCAAATCCAGACAATGTTTCCCGGCAATAACGCCAAAATGACTGTAATTTTCATCTTCTTGGCAACCAGCACGTTGTTTTGGCATAACGTGCTAATCTTCGCAGATATAGGATTGCCAATGCAGTTCACTCGAAAGCCCATAGGACGGCTACAGCAAGGTTTATACATCATTCCAAGGCAAGAGAAGACCGCCACCAGAACGAACTAGCAGAGGAGCGAGTGCGGGCAAGTGCGACCCGAAAAAACTGTTGCCAACTTCTTAGTCATGGCAACCAAATTCGGCTGACAAACTGTAGAGTTATATATAAGTTTGATATGGACGGCATACCAAGATCGATAAGGTAACCTGTCTGCACTATCTATGCACCGGGAAAAGGGCTTTTATTCATTCCCTGTCTAATCAATGTATGTGACACAAAAGATATATAATATATAATATTATATATAAAATATATAAAGATATATAATCATCCTATGCGGATTGTAAAGTCATTAGCCGGAAATCCAATGACTTCTCGCTTTGATATTATGTGATACGTACGCCCTTCTTAAATACAAGAAATGGTTACAGGGTTGAACCTTGCAAAATATGCCCTTCAGGTTCAAGCCTCAGGCTGCTGCCAGGTTGCTCATTAATGAAAGCTGACGATTTTAATGAAGAGCACATATTAATCAATAGAAATGGTTAACCTGCATCATAGGATCATACGTATTTCCAAAGGGCTGCACGCAGAAACCCGTTCGAAACAATCGAACAAACAACCCGACTATGTCCACCGGTCCAATTTTTGTTTGTGTCGGGCATGAGGGCATCTGCTGTAAGATTACTCGATTAAGAGTGGCATAGTCGGCAGTAGCCTAAACAGTTCACAAGAACGATAATCGCAAAGAATCAACATCCTGCAACAAAAATATTTAAACCTATTAATATAAATAACTCAATATAGATACTCAAAGTCAGATCCAAATTGCTAGGCTAGAATCCAAGGTCCTCTCATATCCGGAGAATCCTCAAAATAAAGTGCACTATTTGATTAAGTCAAATGAAAGCAGAGAATACGGGAAGCAGTTCAAGGAATGCACAAAGGAATGCAGAACGCCAACCACTATAGAAAAGGTTTAGTTAAGCTATGAACTATGAAAATGTTCCCAAAAAAACCTAGATCAATTAACAAAGTATACAAACTGCCCAAAAGATTCAGGAGTACCTGAAACTTGAGAGACTGAAGCAGTACACCATTCACACTTTGCATCAGCAACTTCAGAAACTTTCCTTTCTCGGTGAAAATATCCTGCGATTCAGAGGACGAACCGAACGGCGACACTTTTTCTGGAGACTGCAAAATCAATAAAAACCCATGAATAACAACTTGACTTAAGACAAAACGTACGGTTCAAAAATTAATAGAATAGAAAATTTACCTACACATAGAACATTTTTCTCAAACAGCAAACCCTGTAGACAAACAAACAAATAACTGCATTATGTGTCGTTGTACAATACAGCCATTTATAAAGCCAGCATACCCCCAGCAACGACAAGCACTTGTTCTCATAGCATGGACTGGATTCAAAACATCCTGAAATGACATGGAGAGGATTGAAAACACCATGAATTACTTAAATGTATTTCATAAGCAGTACATATTTAAGTCCTGATCCTGAATACAAGAATTCTGAGCAAACTATTGCAAAACAGCTAGGCACTGCAAACAGTTTCAACAAAAAGCATGACAAAGGGATTCGGTATGTGAAGACATGAAATCCAATAATTAGCCTCATCGATATGCTGACAGGGTCGCCTAATATTCGTCAACCTAATTTGAATTATAATACTGAACGCTAAGGCTGACAAACTCCAAGACTGGAAATAAAAACCAATAGTATTTACTATTTTTATCACGCATAGCGTACCTACAAAGTAGTGCTCAAGGAATTCTAGCAAAAAAGATTAGAAAGACCAAGTCAAGTAAGCTAACCAGCGAGCAGATGGAGAAAATTACAGTATGTAGAACATCGCGCATAAAAAACAAAATAGTCAACTGACCCGAAGCAAGCACGGGAGCGGGCAGGCCAAAAAGTGAAGCAACTATCTGCCTCAGTTTGTTCATCAAGCAAACGTCAGCCAAGAATACCGAAATGTTGCCCGGAAGAGTATTAAACAGGCCTTGTTCAACAATCCTATACTGGCCCAGCATGTAAAGAAACAGCTTTTCAGCGTCGCCCAGTCTTGTTATTTTGCACATTTCCTCCATGAAGCAATCCAAGCACGAGGCAGGCGGCTTGTCTACAGAAAGCATCATATTAAACACTTTAATACATCATATTTGTTTGGCAAGTAAACAGCTCAGTGGCGCAAGGAAATCCATAGTCAGTATGATCTTCAACCAGGTTTCATTATCCGTTACTCCAGCGGATCCTGCTAAATTACAAAGTACAGTCGCCAAGTGCACATCTATAAAAGTTACACATAAAATTTATCCTAACAAAGTAAATCTCAAATGCTCATGCTTATCCATATAAAAATACTTGATGACATTTCTTCGAACAATCTCAGCTGACACGTTTCTTTTCCAAATTTTTAGCGTCATGCTTCCTCGAGACGTCGAAATTACAACACGAAAATCCTGTACTTTGATTGCCTATTGCAACAGTTGTGATCAGAAAGAGGTATTGCAATTCTTGCAAATATCGTATTCAAGTAAGGACACCCAATTACTTCGGGTACTAAAGAAGATAATCATAATACTGGTATACAGGACTGACATCTTAGCCCTGCACAATCAGATACTTCTCATTAATATTTCGCACTTCATCCGAACGCATGCGCTGGTATAACAGTGTTTTGCAACCGATACTAAAAGTTCACAAGCTCTAGAACAAGCAATTCTGGAGATCTCCATCCCTTTTGCTTTTTTACAAACTGCGATATTGTACTATGGCTTGACTAGAATTTCTTTAGCAAAGGTGCCAGCAAGCGGCCCCAAAACCTTGTGTTGACGTGATTCCAGTAGCACAATAGAAATTAGAAGCGAATAAGAACCATTATAACATTCCATAGTTTTTAGCAAAGCAAAGAGGGTCACTTTTAAAATGCAACTGCAAGCTTAGAATCCTTTATCCAAGAGAACCTGGTTGTTCCAATATAAACAAAAAGTCTCCGCTGAAAATTATTTCTGATATCAGTCACAACTTCAAATAATTTGCCATGCTTGCCTTCTTACTGCGACTGAACGGAGCTTTCAATTTTTTCTTTCAGTCTTGAAAAGACTCTACTACTCATTTTCCATAATAGAACTTCTTGGTCTCAAGAAAAATTCCTATAGTACCAAATCTCAATACTCTTCAAGTTGCTTCCACAAGTAACTCATCGCTTACTGATTGCAACGCTAATCTTTTCATGAAGATGGGCTGTTCTTCTAACCACCGATCATGTTAGATGCCTCGGCAACAACTTTTCATCTTAGATGCGCCAGTTATGAGCATACTCTGATCGGATACATAAGTTTTGATTCGCAGAGCCTTCCTGCAAACCACATCTTTCCCTTTGTTGCTTTTATTACAAGAAAATTCGTAAGAGAAATGTCAATCCAACTTCTCTATAGTCTCAGATTCCACCACTACAACCATTCAATTACTACATCTTACTCAATTTAATATTTTAAAAAAATACCGAATAAATTCAATAAATGCCGCCGCCACATGCACTGAAACGCACGATGAAAATAACCACACTTATTTGGCAAGTAAACCACGAACGAACAAATCTTCAATGAAAAAAATCTTATACAGCTTACCATTCAGATTTAATATGTCGCATGGCACATCTACCGGTAAGCATGTCCTAAAAATGGAAACACGTGTTGGTAATGTACGCATCATCATTTATCTGGGTAAGTTTTTTAGGTAACGTTTCAAGCACGTGGAAACTTATCTTGAAGTCTCTTGTCAAATTAAACCCTCGCCCTAATTTATAACCAATAAAAGGAAAAGTGAAGTCAGCTCCCCCTTTTTTTCTCAAAGTCTTTCCATGAGTATCTTGCAAAAATTTATCGAACTAGGGACTTTGCAGCATTCGATCATCAACTTAGTTCATCAACAGAGTTAAGCCTCTCATCATGTGTCAAGACAAAACGTCACCACACTACCATTAGCAGCAGACAAACAAGCGACTTGCAACGAAAAAATACAGATTCCATACTCATTTTGACACTTGTGATATCCGTACGCGCAGTCAGTCCTACGAAAAGCAAGACATTCATGTCAACTCAACGCGAAAGGAATAAACCAAAACGACCTCCTCCGACTTAGGGGCTAACCGCACCTGAAAAATTATCGACATAAGAAGCCTTGTTCAGTACCAGCATCTAGGCACGCAAGAGGTATCCATTTATACAACAAAGACGAACTCTTCATCTTAAGAAATTAACCACTGCTCTGCGAAATAGAACGCAAAGAAGCATATTTGTTCTAGGCGTCTTTCCTTAGCTTTGCTAGGTGATGATCCCGGAGCTGGTAGTTCATTAAGTTGATCCTTCACCACCTCCCAAACAACAACCATAAACCTACGATGTATTATTTATTTATTTTATTATTTATTTTCTAACTTATTTATTTGTTTATAAAATTAATTATTTATTTATCTATTTGTTTATTTATTCGTATACATGAATAAATTGATACAAAAAGGAACCTACCAAGATGACTTGCAAGGTTCAGAAACAGGCACGCACCTGAAAATACAAAAAAAAAATTAGCACGAGGTGAAAGCAAGCCTAAATTAACCCGGAGAAAATGCAGAAATTCAGAAATTCAGACCACGCCACCAAGAAGGATAGACTTTATAGGGATAGTACAAGAACCTGTCAAATTATGTTTCACCCAAGGGAATGGCTCATTGCTCAAATAGCATAATTAAAAAAACAAACTCTTGAAGTAGTAATTTAGTAGCTAAGCTTACCTGCCGAAACAACTATAAAACCCATCGCCACAGGCCATACATTGGACATCATTCGGAATGCATTTGCGCCTACAAAAATGAGGACCATGATGAATTATCCTGTACAAGTGTCGAGGGGGAAAAATCGCCCCTACCACCCAATAACATCGCAAACGCGCAGAAATAAATTTGCATTTCATCAAGGATTTTTGTAGCCAATTTGAAAAGCAATCCTTGAAGCCACGAAAGAGAAACAGTCAGAATTAATTTCGATTTTCATCAGAAATGATTTCAGTAGAACAAGTATTGTAACCAAAACGTTTGCAGAAGCAGATATAGTTAGAGAAGCAAGTAATTTATGGTTTGACTTATAACCACTTATGCCATATATCATTTCCAAAGGATGAGGGGTGTGCCCAACAAGCACGCAGGAAAGACAAATGAATGGAAATGACCAGGAAAATGATGAATAACAAACAAGAACGTCTCAAGCGCACAATCAAACAAACAGACACAATCACAGACAAATATTCACTAACACACCAACACACACATACACGAATACACACAAATGCACATACGCACACCAGCACATACGACCATACACACACCATTCACTAACACATAATCATGGCTTTCTTGATCTGATCATCGTAAACGACGGACCCCAACTTCTTTACCAAACAGAGTGAGAAGATCGGCCCACTGGACCAAAAATGGTCAAAGAAATAAGCAAACGCAGAGGGCTGCAACAGGCATTACACACTCATGTACGAACTATGATTGGATTCGATTGCATTATTTGCTTACAGAACCGCCTCTTTCTGTGACGGAGCGGCACCTGCCTGTCCAGTGCATACTCACAAAGTCAAGCTTAAATAAAAAAATCGAACATGCGAAATTAAGCGATCTTGGAAGCACAATTTCAAATTGCTCATAAGCAATCACAAAATCATCGCCTGCTACTTACCACACTTCACACCACATTTGATTGTCTGGGCAAACTGGCTGCTCAGGACCAGTTCCACACCGCTTGCTACACTTATATTGAGCGTCCTTAGCCCTAGACATAAGAGCAAACGAGGTATACTGGTAGCCAGAATATTGACAAAAGTTTTACTCTTTCAACCCAAAGAGCTAAACAAGTATATTCGATTAGCTCACAACTAATAACTCATCAAGAAGATGATTGAAAAAATTATAACACTATAAAAAGACATCAACTTACTGCTACAAAATAATAGCACTTTGTTCTGTTATGCTCGAACACGAATAACAGTTGTTCTGTTATGCTTATTGTCATTGACTGGTTATAACGCGTTCTATTGGTTTCCATGGTCACGTGTGCAATGATTTATTTTATTTCGGTTATACTTGGAGTTGGTTGAATCGAGTTGAGGGAGATTGGAGGGTGAACTAGAGAGGAGAGGTCGGAATAGATGTAACATGAGTCGTGTTTCCTGAATATAGTATGAAGAAGTTAGTGTTGGGCCTTAATATTGTCGGGATTGACGTTATTGACACTCAGGTATCGTCGTCATCGAGACGCACACAACATAACATTTGGATTGGAGGTTCCACCGAGCAAACAACGCCAAGAGAATCGCCCGTATTCCAAGGATAGCCAAGGTCCAACAAAGTTTCTCTTTCACGTTGGTTTAGTATCTGCGAGGGGCAAATAAAAATTTTAGTTGTTGTGGGAGGCCAAAAAGAGAGACACGCTTTTCTATTGCTGTGACGCAAGTGCGTTTTCCACAGTCTCCTCATTAATAGCAGATACTCCAGAGAGCACATTTGGTGATTATGTAGATGTTTTACGGGAAAAATTTGCAGGCAAACGGTACAGACGATCATTGGAAAGAAAGTTACGCAAGTCGCGCTTTCACAAAACAAGAACATCAACATTTATTGGAATGATTTGCATAATTGACATAACATAACAGTGTCTACATGAACATAACATAACATAACATAAAAGTGTCGTCATAAAGCACTAAATATTTAGTCAGTAATATTTTGTAGCAAGTTTACCTTTGAATAATGATAAAGCAAGGGTACGTTCAGCAACCTTACAACATAAGCATCCTGTGAATAATTTGAAAGAAGACCAAAACTTAGGCGCATTCAAAAACCAAACTAAAGAAGAGAAGCGAAAAAAGTCAAACCTCAAGCAACTGAACTTTCGAAGTCTGCAGGCAGATGTATACCCGTATTCGTCACCCAGGTTTAACAAACTGCTAGCAGAAGGACAAAAAGTGCCGCGCTGCACACACTGCATGCTGTTTTCACACCACTGCATGTCTGCTCCACAGGTGAGGCCAAATACCTCAGCAAAGTTGACTGACACAGTACCAAAGCTCCAATCGCTGCAATTGCTCTTGGATGGATCATAGCACTCGCCATTCCTCAAGCACAACACCTTGCCGCTGTCACAGGGCGAGCCATCTCTAATAAACGCGTCATTCATTACGAACTCCCCAGAGCAATTCTGAGACTTCAGAATGCATTTCATGGCCACTGCGCAGAAGAACATACCCGACGGACAAGACACACCCTCATTAGGCGTTCTAGAAGCAAAAAATAAATAGCAAGTTTGAATTAGCATTGCTAGACCCACTTTATGAGTATTGTTAGTGGCTAAGTACCAAATTAAATTAGGCAGACTTGCTGCAAACTTAATTGCAAGAGTCATCAACCAAAAAAAAAAAGAAAAAGATTAACGCAAGCACACCACAGTCACACAAATTCAAATACATACCATGCAAAGAAGCTAACGCATGCATATCTAATTATAGCAATGCATGCATGTCAGACGCATGCACGTATGTATATATTTATTTCTATCATGGCATGTACATCATCACATACATACATGCATACATACATGCATACATACATACATACATACATACATACATACATACATACATACATACATA
>QQSS02222441.1:0-10695 GCA_003687565.2 Craspedacusta sowerbii
AACAAGCTAACAAGAAACAACGCCACTTACGATTTCAGAAACGCCAGCAAGAAAGTTCTTCAACTCATTCCACAAGTTGTCCACCTTATTCATAAGCAAAACCAAATCCGTATTGCCTCGAGCCAGGGCTATCATAAATAGAAACATACCAAAATAATCTCTACCAACACGAATTTCGATTTAGCAAGCAAGCAACAATCTGGGAATACCAAAAGCGATGCCGGTAAATTTAAATAGGCAAATAGAACCGAATCTCCGGAGATAAGCCTCGGGTAAGGGATAAATTTACACGAGCGACACTTCTAAAAACTCATGTGCAACGTTCTTCGCTGAACTTATGGTCATGCACTGAAGAGGTCGCGTAGCGGATGGTTTGCGAGAAGCACATCTTGCACTTCCAGAACGTCCTCAACTACGCAGACATGCGCAGAGCTTACGATTGTGACGATATTAAAGCTCGATACCACTACGGCAGCGTATTTAAGCAAAGTAAAGGCAAAATTTACCTATAATCAGGATAAGTATGGCTACGACCACAGTCTATTAACCGAAGCCGGAGTTCTTAACCATATCAGAATCTTACGGGAAAGAATCCCATCAGGTAGGATCGGGTAACGGCGCGAATCCTTAAGCGTCAGGTAGTGATCTGAACCTCTTGCTGACAATTAAGCTGGCGAAACATATGGTCTATAAAAGCATTTCTCTCGATTAAGAAAGCCTGAACGCAAGTTTGTCAAATATATTTGCTATAACAGTTTCGCTCTTAATTAAGAAAGGGTTAACGCAAGCTTGCCAAATGAATTTGCTACAAAAGACTTGCTCTCAATTAAGAAAGAGTAAACGCAAGCTTGTCATCTATATTTGCTATGCAAGCCTTGCTCTGAATTACGACAGGGTGAAGGCAAGCTTGGCATAAATAATTGATATAGAAGTCTCGCACTGAATTTAAAAAAGGGTGAACGCAATCTTGCCATTAATAATTGTTTTAGAAGAATTGCTCTCTATTAAGAAAAGGTGAACGCAGCTTGCCAGATAGATTTGCTACAAAAGGCTTGCTCGTATTAAGAAAGAATAAACTGAACGCAAGCTTGCCAAATTTATGACATTAGACTTGACAAAAGTCTTGCTCTCAATCAGGAAAGGTTAAACGCAAGCATGCCAACCATATTTATATAACCAGAAATTAACCAAGGGCTATCCTAAGAGCCCCACCACCGACGCGGTCAGCTACAACAAATTTGAAGGGCGCGTAACACTAATTTGACGACAAGTGGGAGCAGAAACAGACGGCTAGGAGAGCTAACAATTCAAGAACGTGGCAACAAATACTAAAATTAATCACGCGCGCAAGGCAGCCAAAGAAAAAAGCGTGTTTACATATACAATTTTGCCTGCCTGTTGCAATAGTATTGAAATTTCCCATAAACTTTTATTTCCGAATTCCCCGTGGATTGGAAACCCAGAAAAGCTCTTGTATGTAGTGAAGCGAAGTCAAGAGGTTCCAACAAAAGCAACGTTTGGGAAAAAAATATTTAGATAGGTAGGTGCAAACATTACAGTACAACTGAACAATCAAATTACCGGAATTCTGAACAGATACTTTTAAACGAGCTGCCACAGCATAGATTTCCTTGAGACCTAAAAAAGTCCGTCCCATACATCACGAGACCGTATGCAAAACGAAAGAAATAGCAGTAGGTAGCAGCAATTTAAGGTAACATATGCGGACCACGTTACTGCAAAACGGCATTACTGCGAGCTGCGACACCCTCAAGCCCACTAACTATGTCTACAAGCACACGGTGCATCGCAGAGAAGAACAAAATGTTTCAGGTCTAGCTAAAGTCAAGCAATAACGAGCCCTAATCCTAGCCAATGGCGTCATACCATCGAAGTACTCCTTCCCCTTTGGATCTTGGACGACTTCCCTCCGAGCACTGATGCTCAGACTGTGCTGACGGATGAGGAGGACACCTCGCTCTAAAACGTTGATGACGCTCTGCAAGCATCTTTTCCAGTCCTCGACGTGACGTTCACCATCCTAAAAGGACCACGCGCGTCATATTTAATCTCGTTTCAGACGAGCTAATACAGGAAAGTTTTTTGATATATCAAAATCATCTTTGTGTTTAGATTCGACCGTATGCGATAGGTCCGATTACGAAAGCTGAAACTTTTAGAACCTTGGCACGTCATAACAAGCAGCAGAATACAAAATTTAGATGAATGGACTAAAGAAATACCGGGATAATTTTACCTGCATTTCACCTGTCAACGCTTGGTACCGGTCGGAGCAAGCAAGGATTTTGTCGGGAAAGAAACCATCCGAAAAGTTCGAGCTGCTGTGAGTCTCACGCTTGCCGGCTGTTTGAGACTCCCAATTAAAGGACATCGCATCGCTAGTGAAAACGCCCCCCTCGGGATTTCCTGACTTAGGAACAGGTGGGGCAATCACACCAAAGTTACCGAATCCCTCTAGATGCTCCCCTGCATGTGTCGTGGTGTCGAATTGGGTAAACGATCCAAACTCTGCTTCAGCAACATCAATATCCGACGGCGACGTAGAGCCGAGCCCGCCAGAATAACTTACGACACTAGGCTTCAAAGAATCGTAACCAAGATACAGCGCGTTCAGCTCTGTTGTCAACTTAACTTCACCGTAAGAAGTTGACCTCTTCAATGAGGGCAATCCCGAACTACTTAACGCACCAGAATTCGAATTAACAGGTAAAACACCATCAGCCGGTTTATCTTGCACAACGTTTTTAGAACTGGGCTGCTTGAGTCCACTAGCGCATGCTTGAATGTCTGAAAAAATCTCCACATCCTTGGAATATGGAAAGCTATGACTTGTACTAGATGGAACTTCTGGATGGAAGCGCTTAGATCGAGGTTGCTCAGCGAGAACGGGAGAGTCTTTTATATCGGGCAGCAGGAAGATGGGGTTTGTTTTCGAAGGCTCTTGTCGGTAAGCGGTAGAACTCGACGTGTTCAATTCACGAGAAAGCTTTGACGAACGACCACCAGAGCCCTCGAGCTTAAAATCACCAGTGGCCACAATAGTCGAGCTATTCGAGTTACCAAGTTCAAGGTTTTCCTGCTGGGTAGCTTCAGAGTGACGGTCAAAACTTTCAAAGGCGGCAAACTCGCTCAAGCCTTTAGCCATTTCAGAGCCAACAAAAGCAGTGTGAGCCTGATCTACTTCTGAAGATTTGAAAAATGCCCATCCACTGTCGTCTTCGGCAGGTACTGTCGAAGTACCTTTCGTGTGAACCGTCGATGCAGGCAGTGCAGCCCAGTCTGCCCAATTGTTGTCGTCGGTTAGTCCCATACGCTGATCCGCATTCGAAGCCGATTCACCGCCATCTCTTTTAATCATACGGAACGCGCTATACTTGTCATTTGGGTCTATAGGCCCATCGTCAACACCAGCGTATGCCGCAGCTTCAGACACAAAGGACTCCTGTACACAAAATACAAAATCGAAGAAGCTTAAACAATCTTAATCAAGAATCTACAAACTCAAGTCCAAGAAAACGGAAAGAGATCATATCCACGTAAAACAGGAATACAGCTTTACTTAATCACCTGCAACACTCGATCTCATCAATAATTCCCGCGAAAAAGAGTTAGCTAATCTCTTGCACGACATGCCTTCAACAAAATAAATAAAATATAGTTCAAGAAGGGAGCAGCTCTTGGGAAGGCATGCCCCTGCAACCTGCGCCGTGGGCAAAATATTAACTGCGCAAGAACACTGCAAGCACTCTGAAGACGCCTTTAAACCATTGTCTCACCTGCTGTGTCAATATATGCTCCGGGAATTCTGGTATGGGCGCAGTCCGGCAAGACGCTAATTTGCCTATCGATAACTTGGTCCACCCAGCCTAAAGAGGCACATGTACTCGCCGCACTTTAAAAGCGGCTAAAATAAAAGCTTAATACGGAAATGCACTTTTGTGAACTTAAACCTGTAAGATGAAAAACTTAAAGTTTGTTGCACATTAATGAACATTCGTGAACAGTCGCAGGAGAACATACAAAGATTCGCAATTGTTTTTGCTCAAAACGCTGAAACATAAAATCAAGGCAAGCTATGACGGTCCCGGGAGTTCTGCTTAAACGTAAGCCTACATCTCCGGTAAATATTCTTTTCTGTCAACAACCTAAAAAGAAACAAATTACCTGAGCTAGTGCAACTAAACCAAGAATAAGGTATAGCTCGATCTCATCAATAATTCCGGGTATCTTCTTATTAGCAGAATCCCAGATATAGCCCAACTGCTCCTTCGTCAATTTACTAGATAATAGAATCGGCTGCAATTTAGACGTATCTATTGATCCATCGAATGAGCGGCATACTGTCAACACGTTATGAAAGACCGCTGGCAGAGAACCGGGCGACAAGCACCATTGCGGCAAGGGCGATCCATACAGTTTTTCAGGTGACAGCGCGTCCTCGTCTTCTCGGTCAGATCCCATGCTTAGAAGCGGATCTAAAGCAGAGTGTTAAACAAATCCACGAAAGTAAGACCACGCTAACTTCACTCCAAGTGCGCCATCATACACACTAGTTCCCTATTAAATGCTGTTAAGGCTAGATCCATCCGACTAGCAAGAAACGGAGGCTTTGAATTTACTATCACAGAATACAGATCTTCAGCAAGCGACAGTAAATAAACAGCAGGTGCTAGCGACATGCATATAAAAACGAACATCCAGAGATAATATTGATACATAATTTTCCAGTAATAAAAAAATTATCTAATGATAATAGCTGATTCCCTACGTTAGGCGAAGCATCACAAGCGCCTTCAGAAACGCTGTGGTTCAACAAGCGACTCGAACAATCGCTACTTAAACACAGAGAACTTTCAGGGATACTGACCATGAGTTTTGCTCTGCCCCGAATAAGCTTGAGAAGCAGCCCGCTTTTCATTGTCGTTAGTGCTGAAGTGCCCAAAATCTGAGTCAGGAACCATTGCCATCTGCATCGTATTCTGAAGTGACGTGTGTAGTCCCAAGGCTGGGTCGTCCCTATTTGTCCCACCAAATGACAAGAGAGACCTGTCTGAGGTGAAAGCTAAGTCAGCAGTGCCATAGGAACTGAAGCTCTCAGCGCCAGACTTCACGCCACTTCTTGTAGATTCTCCATAATTGAAAGAATCTAAGATGGACGTGCCATCACTGGCTGGCAGTGCGCAGAAATCTCCAAACTCAGCTGTTTTGTCAAGAGAAGATTCTGAGTTTACATTACTAACGAAATTGGGGTTCGACGGAAACACTGTTTTTGCCACAGAGAAATCTCCAAACTCCGCAATAAATTCCGATGATGTAGACCGGTCCTCCATTACAGAGAATGGTTGCGCAGCACTGCTATTATTATGCCTGGGCAACTCATGCTGCGCCAAGCCTAAACTGGAAATCTCTCCCACATGTCCTTTTTCGTTGGGCACACTAGAAAGGTTTTCAGCAGGGAAACGCAAAATATTACCGACCACCGGGCGATTTGCTGAGAAAGCGGTGTTTAACTGATTTGCGCTAGTGCTGGCCGGCCCGCCGGTAGCGTGACTAGGAAGTGTCGAAGTTATAGCCGGCTTCGAGGTAGAAACAATTCCCATGCTAGGAAAGCCCTCAAAGGTTCCAAAGTCATTACTGCCATGAGGGAGCAAAGCGGATTGGTTTGGACCACCATGACGGTGCATTGCAGAATAAGATTGAAGGAAACTCGTATTTCGCAGGGGATCCAAAGGCTCCTTGTCAGTCGCTGGAAAAAATCAAGGATAAGTAAGAAGCTTTTAAATTTCATAGACACCAGCGATGCATTATCAATAAAGAAAATTATATAAACATTTCATCCTTCAAAACTTAGCAAAGCAAGCGCACATCTATTGCAAATATGAGCAATTCCGTGGTGCACGAATACGCTATGATAACAAACTTCTATAGCAATTTATGTTGGACAGAAAGTAGCTGTAGCTAAATGCAAAAGTAATCTCAAAATAAAACATTGTACTCGTCCAGTAACATTTCAGATTATTTTTAATCAAACAAAAAACAAAAAAACTTGATACAAATTTTGTATGACATTCTGAGCTGCCATCCTAAACGAATGTTGTACGAGTTAAAAACGGAGGTACTTTCAAAGCTCGGATACAGTGGGGTATATGGAATCTGCTCAATTACTTATGCCACAGCTTCTTAAGTAACAGGTTGAAAGACATACCACTTGATAACACTTGACTTCGGCCTCCCTTGGAAAAGCCTGACTGCACGGCACCAGTAAGGTTTAAATCGGTAGACTTCATCAGCTCGTCAACAGTGCGATGACCAGTAGGCTGCTTTTGCTTAGACGACATCAGTTTCAACTTCCTTTGCTGCTCCTCGAAGTGTTTCTTTTTAGAAGCTGCGGACTCCAGCTGCCTGTCATCATTTTGAACGGATGCATGCGAAATATTTTGACTAATACTTTGCTGACTGGCGCTGTGCTGACTCATATTTTGCTGCTCCTGTTGCAAGTGATGATGAAACATATACGGTCCTTGCGATTGCGTAGGATATCCGGAAAACATTTGCATCTATTAAATACAGAGATTAAAAACAAGATAAAACACCCTGCAGCCTCAGTTCTATGGAAATTATATAACTTGGTTACAAATCTTGAAATCAGCTTTGAAAAACCACACTTAATATTTGACTGTAACCAGATCAAAAAATAAATTGCAGGGCCCATCAGCTCCATTGAATATTGGTTTAGAAGAAAAATAATTCGAACTCGTTTGATGATTGCTGAAGTTTGAGGCCTAATTGGAAAAGATTTTAGTTCCTGAAGAAAGTCTTTGCAGATCTTTTTTATTTTAGCCACATAACTTATTAAAAATGCTACAACTCCAACATTTTGGTTTTAATTTAAAGCAACATCAAACAATGCCACTTTAAATATGTGCACCACAAACTAATAAAATATTGAACACTAGAACAACATTATGTCTATCTGATCACATTACAAGGGGAAAAACAATTCAAGACTAGACAGTATACATGCTACTTAATTACCCTAAACATGAAAAAAGGAACTTAAAAGCAAAACGATCAAATTGAGCAACTGCTCCTTACTCCCATAAAACATATCTGTAACATGGTGTAGACGTAGGAAGAGATTTAAACAAGCCGAAGTGCTAACTCATCTTGCCTGTGAGACAAAAATCCAATTCACAGAAAGAATGAGCACTCGACATCTCACAAAAATGTTCGAACCCAAACACAAAACAGTAAATCAATGAACTGGCCTAGTGAGCCAGAGAGTACACTCCTGAAATGTAAGCATTACAAGGATATATACACAGTATATCAGGTGAAAGCAAAGGCCCCAGAAATTCCTCTATAAATCATCATGCTAACAACATCAACTGCAAGGCAAATATACAGCCAATAACCTAAGGAGTACTGCTTTTGTTACAGGTAGCAAAGCCAAGTCTCATTTGGTAGTGAATTATTTAACAACAGATCTTCCAGAAGGCTATGTTCCAAGAATAATTAAGGTAAAGAAAACTCAATTACAGCAAGGTAGCACACAATTTAGTGAAACCCTTCCTACTTGCTGACTTGCCTGTCCTATTTGATGTCCACCAGAAGATACATGAGGATACAAGCTCTGAGGGTAGCTAGTCCTGTTTTCGTTATATGCTCTGTCTGGAACCACATCTGTTGGCAAATGCTGTTGAAACGAGCTTCCAATAAAGGTCTTGAGTGTTGAATGGGCACCAACATGTGAACTGTGCTGCCAATTGCCTGGATGCATATTTAATTCCTACATTCACTACATGAAATAAAAAATATTGACAAGAAAATAATGAGAAAAAAGCAAGAAGCTAATAAGGTGGACAGTTTCAAATGCAGGTCATAGAAGTTTAAAAAGCATATTAGAGCACATTATAATCTCAAGGAGCCCTCACATAGATCTTAAGCTTATGGAATGAAATTCCTTATTCACAAAATTTCATAGCCAACTCACTTGCTTAGTTAATAATAGCATAGTCTAATTTACCAATTTGAAAAACAAATGAAACAGTCCTTTATTCAATTACTTAAAATACAACACTGGCTGACTTAAACACTGACTACTACCTAGTTTCTTAGGTTGCTTCTCATATGAAATAATCCCAAAAATAGTCACAGAAGCAGATATCAGGCTACTCTTTTTCACTAAATCAGGCACCAAATAAGAAATTACAGGCAAATGCAGATGAATATTATGGCTACAGACAAAAATTTACTCAAACAGTAATTTTCAAATATTCAAATTGTTAGCCTAAAATAGTGAAATTCATTCGCAGAAAACTCGGTATAGCCGGATTATATTAGCAGCTAGATTACCGTTGGCGAAATGTACTAAACAGTGCAGATCCACATGTATCTTAAGTCAATCTAATTGCTGATCATACAAAAGACATGGTACAAAATCGTATAAAAAAACTTATGTTTATATATGGTATGCAATTCAAGAAACCCAGAGCTGTATTCTGAGAAATGGCTTTCTAAAAAGTTGGTAATAGAAAAACCTGAGACACCCTTCTAAAATTGTCACAGAGCGCCATCATTTATTACTTAATTAGTAATGACAGCTTGAATTAAACTGTTTTTTGTACTCTCTTGTTAGAAACGGAGAAATCTTGTTGACTGAGGTTCTCAAAATCATCAACCTTCTTGAAAAAATTTAATTATTAAGAATGCAGAAACATGTGCGTAACTGTCAGCTCTTCAAGAGTTTATCAAAGAAAGGTGTCGAAGATCTTTTTTAACAGGGTGTCATTAATAACTGAGGGCATAACTTGCCAAAAGACGCTGCTGCGTCAAACTCGCTGGTTGCTCTCAAGACATCTTGATCACTGGAAACACCATGCCGTACGGGGCAATTTACGCACTACCAACAACAGGCCCATGGTTGATGAACTCACCGTGGCCTTCGTTATATAAAGGAATGCACCATTCATGTTTTTCACAGGGACAATTGCAGCAACATCTTTACTGTCCGAAAGTAGTGAAGAGATCATGAAAACCTGCACAGTGCTGGCCTCCTCTAGATCACAATTTTCAGCAAGCCCTTGAAGTTCACCACATTTGTAAGAAATTTGCGACGAGATATAGATTTCGTCAAGCATTAAAACAACAAGTCGCTCCTTTGGATCGTTACATTTGAGCATTGATGGGCCTATTATGCATCCCCGAAGTACTTCTTCTAACTAAATATCATCACATCTTTCAGTTTGTTTTATCTCGATTTTAATTTCTCTAGGTCAATGTGATGCTAGAACCTTGAGACTGCAAATAAGAGTGTGACCAATGCGTCTTCACGTATTCATCTTACAGTACGCATCTAGAACTTTCTCGCAAGGTTGACCAGCGTACATTCATGCCCATGTCAGCATAGGGAATTTTATTGTGGTGAAAAGTAGTAATGAAGTTCATAGCCACATTATCCAACAAGCACGTTCATTTCTAATCTCTGGTTAACAGTGATAACATGTTTTTTGTACGGGAATATTTGTTTAATTGTATTGCACGATCTAGCGCGAATATTAATTTTTCAGGAAGTACTCCAATATTTGCCTCAACAGGGGTGAAACTAATTAGGTGAGCTCAGAGCAAAAGACTGAGGTCCTCTAGGTGAAGGTCATCGAAAAGTTGGTACAGCACCATATTGGCAAACAAGAACACGAGTATCATCACTCTTAAAGGTGTGTCAACTTTGCTTGCCAGATCAAAAGAAGATTAAAAAGTGACCTTGAAAGATTCGTTTCTGGACTTAAAGCAAAATACAGTAAGCGTCAGTTGTTTGATATGTAACTTGAGTGCTTTATATATGTTCATTAAAAGGAGCTGTGCTTGAATACGAACTAAACTTAGTTTTGCTACTCGTAGCTTGTACTTGTTAAGTTAATTTGCGCAATATTTGACGGAAGAATGTCGCTCGGTGTATCTATTTATTAAGGTCAGACTTTTTATATTTTAGATATTAAGTTATTGCTCGCTTTTCCGAGATGTGGCTATGAAAGTTATTTGCAAAGCCTCCAAGAAATTTTATTTGCGGACGCTGTAGGTTGCTTGACTTGAAATCCTTGCATATCTGTCGTGGATGGAGTCCGTGTCATCATGTCAGATAAAGATTTGACGGAGTGTGGTGTACTTCAACAAGAATTCCCTAACGCAAGCCTCTTCACTGCTTGATCCACACGGGAGGAGCATTTGGAAGGGAAGTGGCTTAAAGGAAAAAAATGGGGATAATAGCAACCTAGCGCAACGTTTGCATACAATTGTTACGAAGATTGACATATGCAAGACTTGAAGCTGCTTAGAATACGAAGCATAAAGATCTTCTCAATCGTGCTCCAGAGTCTGTTGTAAACTACTACAAGAAGAACTGGCGCCACATTAAGGAAGATCGGGTTGTAACATACACTCTCCAAAATGGCAATTTATCATCGGTGTTTAATCATGCATGTGTCGTCCGTAGTAGTGATTTCACATCTTTGCATCATATGTTCCTCGCTTGATTGCCAGGCGTACCCCCAAATCACTGCCATTTTACGAGAAGATATTCTTTTACTAGTATTTTAATTTTTTTTTCAGTTTTTTGTATAAATGTGCGTCAAATATTTGTATAACAGTGTGAGATCGCTGGAATTGTTCGTGCCT
>QQSS02222463.1:0-10695 GCA_003687565.2 Craspedacusta sowerbii
ATATACATTACATATGTATATATATAATCGCATTCATATATGCTATTTGTGGTAATGCTAAGCCATTGTCTTGTTTAGTTGTATTTTTGCAAGCTCTGTTCTGAATATGGCTGAGCTGCTAGCCCTCAGACCTGACCTAATGGGTTGCCGACGGCTGTTGTATTTTCATGAGAATCAGCTTGTTTATCCTGTGAGAAAGGAGAAAGAGCGTGACTTTCAGTATGGCTACAATCAAGTAGTCTCTTGGTATGTAGATTTTGGGACTGTTTTGCAGATGTAAAGGTTGCAGGTAATGTTACGTACGTGCTGATTTAGTTTTTTCTTTGGTCTTTACTAAAGCTTTTCTTCTTTTTAGCTAGACAATTATCTTTTTAAATAGTCCTCTGCCGCTACAAGATGCAAATTGTGGCTTGTCATTGCGGAGATCCTTACTGATTATGGGATCTCCAGTATGACGGATGTGCGGCGCGTTTTTTATGCGGAATTTTTAATTGGAAAGAAATAACAGACTGGTTCTGATACTTAAGTGGCCGTTAGTGGTGTTTATACGAGAGGAGAAAAAGCATAAAAGGGCTGCTCTACATTGGGGTGGTGCTTGTTGCTAGAAGCAAACCCTTGATTGAAAGCTTGTAGAAAATTCGACATTGCAGAAACATTCGAGAGTCGAAATGCATTGCCACATAGCGTTAAATATTATAGGACCTTCTAATTGCAATCTTGACTAACAGTTCCGGAACGGTACAAGACCGCACGAATACGTGAAACTGGTCCAGTTTGCTGGATTCTTCTTGCATCCATTTTTTTGGCGACAAGTGATGCATTTGGGGTTTCCAAGAAGTGCCTCTAAGGTAAGCGAGTTACCAAGAAAAGAACAATTTACTCCAAGCCGAACGCAGTACGGCTAGTTAAAACTCCAAACATAGATCTCTGGGGGGAGTGAGGAGTGCCTTGGCCGGGACAAAATTTTCGTATGTCGGGCTAGCATTTGTTAACTCTTCTTTGTAGCGTTGTTACTGGTTGAGCTTATTCAGTGCCTTTTTTTTTAATTTATCCGTTTTGGACAACTTGCGTTTGATTTCTTATCTGTACCTCCGCATTTAGTTTGGTGGCTGATCAAGTCCTGTTCAATTCCCATTACAATATGACCTCGTTTCTGTCGCATATGCCAACGTTCATGAAGCTAATGCCGGACTACCGCCCTAAGGACCTGGTTGCGAAGATCCAGCCAAAGTGTAAAGTGCTCTATTTTCCAATTCAAGACTGTTTCGTCAAACGCGTTACGCCCCAGCTAGCTGCGGAGCGACCATTACACATTCTGTGGCCTCATCGATGGTAAGTGACTCCAAGCCAAGTGATTTTTTTCTTAGCCTAGTTGCAGACCACTAATTTGCATAAAACCAATCAACAAGCAGCGGCAGCCATCTTTCCAGTTAACTGCGACTTGCTGCGTGCCTTGCGCGTCCAACAGATTCAGTATGATGCTTAACCGAGCTCTGAGAAATTTTCCCGCGCATGGTTTCCCAGGCTTTTCTATGTCGCTTGCTGCTGATTGGTTTTATGCAAATTAGAGGCACGCAACTATGGTAGCAAATAAAAGTCAGGCACGCCGGCCATTGCTCCGTCCTCGCTCTTGTTAAGTGAAAGTTATCGTGCTCCTAGTAATGCATGCGTTCTTTCTCTCATGTAAATTATTTTAATAGGCCTTATTTTCTCTTGACATGGGAAGCAGCTAATGTGACATGGAAAGCCTAGCTAATGCCAGGCTTTCCAGTCTGTTTTGTGAAATCGCCGAGGTTAGCTGCGAAAGGGCGTCAGATAAGTTCAAATGATTCACCGTCAAAACCTTGTAAGGTGATGGTTTGTGTGCGGAGTTATTTTTTGAGTTAGGGCTGGTGGCTTGAAAGTGGTCTTCGTAAACAAGGCCCCCGTAGCTGTCCAGTTGAACTTGTGATGATGTCAAACTCTTTGACAACAACTCACTGTTACTCTTGCCTAGAATGGGTAAGAACTGTTGCGTTCCAGGTTGCACACCTGCAGGGAGCAAGAATGTAAGCAAATACTTTCCTTGTTCCAAAAGATAAGGGATTGAAAAGGAAGTGGCTGCAGTACGTTCCACGGGTTTGTCAGTCGGTATATAGCTGTCTATAATTGCGCTTTGCCAATGATTTTGTTATTAGCGAAGACGCTATGACTAGAGCTGGTTGTTCTGTTCTTGTTTTAACCTTTGAATAACCATAGTATAGCAGAGTACGCATGTCCAACATTGTTACCAAACCTGGCGCAGTGCCTGTCCTCTCGTCTTTATCATAAAAGAAGAATCGCTGACACAAAGCCCAACGACGAGAGAAAGATGCTACGCCAGTCTTACCGAAGAGAGATACATTACCAGTTTCAAGGCGTATGGGCCTTTCTGCATATTGCTAATTTGTCTAGAACCAGTGTTTTTGTTTTCTGAGTAGAATTCGGATCACTCTTGATGTTGCTATCCTTGGAAGGATACTCTTCGAACTGTTTCAACAGTAGTCTTTAGCATGGTCATATAGATGCGTTATGCGATATGGTTATGTAAATGCCAAAAGCATGCAACCACAACGCCTGCATGCTATTTGTGCTTCACTTGTTTTGAAGTTCTGCAACAAGTTTTGAGCGATGCAGGACAGTACATTTTCTGGTGGACATCATTCCGAATCGTACCTGTTCCGTAAAGCAATTGATAGTGGAGTCAGAAGAACGAAGTAGATTCGGTGGCGTTGTTCCTGGGAGCTTAAGAGTTACAGTTCCTAGTCAAGAACGTCAATCCACTTGCAATGGTTTTCTTTTCCTTGTCTCTAAATAGGTGCCTTAAAAGAAATGTTGTTTTGATGCTAAATGAGATTAGCGTTTCTTCGCAGTAGCCGTACGGAATTGGCTTAGTCCAAAGGTTTTTCGATAATGGCAATGTAGACGAGGGCACAAGAGGATATGTTTTCACGATTGGCCCTTGTGTTTTCTTATTCAAGAATGTTGCTGTTATGGGTCAAGGCGAAAACAGGAGTCGCTCAAATTATGACCTACGATGCTAAGGGATCAGGTAACTACCTATGCGGTACGTCTTATGTCATACAATAATGTAGCCGAAAGTACAGCCTTTTCTGAAGTTTGTGGAGTTCTTTCAAAGTCTTTGATTCCTCATCCATTTAAAATTGGCAAAAATCTGTTGTTCTGTAACTCTTTTCTTCTAGCAAACTTTGCTCAAGCAACTGGCTCTTCAAAAAATGCTCAGGAACAAAATAATGTTAGGCGTTTCCCGTGACCGTCCAGAAACAAATATGGTTCATGCAAACGCAGGCGCCACCGAATTTCTGACAAGCATCTCATTTAGTCATCCTAGAAGCCCTACTAATTCATTTGATGTGAATCATAGCAGGCCCTTGCGTGGCGCATCAACTTATATTGATGACTTGGGTGAGGGTGGCTCATGAAAGGAGTTAGATGTAGTTGTAATGGTTTGGTCATTGTCGTTGGCCCGTCAGCCTGTAGTGATTGTGCGGCATCTGCATCTTTTCTGATCACAGCTTGCAAGCGAATTTACATCTCAGGAGAATAAATGTTAGTTGCACGACAATGATGCACAGGAAGACTCCACCTTCGTACTAATTAGCCAGTTTCAACGTACATCTGTCGTCTAGATTTCCGAATTGAGCTGCATGTAGTATTTTAAGCCCCACTACTCTCAAGTAACAATGCTACTTTCCTAGGAAGTATGTCATTTTTTTGCCGTCTCCTCTTATATAGAACACCACCATTCATTGTGACCAAAGCATTTAACGAAAACTTTGACGACCGACATTTGAAAAAAAAACGATAAGTGTTCGTGTGTACTAGTTACCGGACATAATCTCGATCGTGTGACGTATGCAGCTCTGAAGACCTCGAGTAGGAGGGCCTTGCGGATATCTTGAGTTATGCTTAGTAGAACGAGCCCTCCTAGCGTGTTGCCTTGAAGTTGTGCAACGGACTCTTCAGAATCTTTAATGATCTTTTCGGAAACGGGAATTGTAGCTCATCACGAGGAAATCCCTGAAGGCATGAGCTCCTTTTGCCGGTTCTGCGTCGTGCTCGAACATTACGTGTCTTGCTTTTGGTTTGCCATACTGTGGCATTGCGGGAGCGATGTTCGACGTAGCGATGTAGGCTTCAGGTTTGGCGAGCGAGGTATTCGGCACGCGATGTTTTGCTATGCCATATTTGCTAGTGTTGTATCTTGTGCACTAGCAGATGCCGCGATGGGGTGGATGGTGCTCGGTGCCGGCTCCTAAAGCCACCGAGGTGAGAAATTCGTTCCCTGGTCTCCGCAACTACTGCAATGGAGGGCACCAGAGACGACTTGCAAGTGTTTTAGTGTTCTTTATTTTATTTATTTTTCTTTTATGTCTTTGGGATGTGAGGTGAAGGTGGACCCGTGAAATTAAGTCATGAGGAGGTAGTGAACCCGAAACCCTTCGATTCGAGCGCAAGAAATTAGCCACTATGCTATGAGCTAGCGCGCATTGCGACTGGTGTAATGATTGGTCTCAATTAAACTCACAAATCACTCTCTTGTAACTGCGTTTGAGGCGCGTATTCGGAACTAATTATTGCTCTTGCAGAGCATGCATGTAGAAAAGTTGAGCTACAGAAGAAACTGTTCTCTTATTATTGGAATCGCCCAGCTTCAGTCTTAAGGTGTGGTGCTGTTCTATTGTTGATGTGCGTCGATTTTGTGCCTTTTAAATAATAGCAAACAGTGTGCAGAAGTTCCGAGAGCGGTTAGCGGGAATGCACTTGGAATTCATGTTTTTTTTTTCAGTGTCAGTCGTCGACGTTTTCGTTAACTTTTTCGGTCGCAATCGCTGGTGGTGTTCAATATTATGAAGAGGAGATGGTAAAAATGACAACAAAGACAAACTAACTCGCCTAATTAGTACTTGATGTGATCTTATGTCGGTCAGCGTGGTGTTCATATACTTTCGAATGGGAATGCACTTACCTCCGTGCTCCGTTAGACCCCAAGTTTGACATTACAGAATCGGTCCCGGCCTTTAAACGCTGGCCACGGTTTCAGCCTGAATGTAAGTCTTGTTACAAAGGTTACAAACAGACGTTTAGAAAGCCTCGTGGACTGGACAGTCTAGCTTAGACTCCTGGCCCTTGTCTCTAGCAGTATCATTAGTATCTCGGTGGAAGGCGTAATGGAAATCAGGCCCCGGCCACTGGTTCTGTTTGGCGTCGCGTTCCAGTTGTGATCTGTTCCTCTATAGGGAACACGACAAGAATCCCGACGAGTTTTTTGAAGTACTTCTCAAGCTGAAGTCGCAAGGATTAGTTTTCTGCGTTTCTGTTCTCGGTCAATCTTACAGCCAGGTACCAGGTGATTT
This sequence comes from Craspedacusta sowerbii, assembly GCA_003687565.2. Taxonomy (NCBI): domain Eukaryota; kingdom Metazoa; phylum Cnidaria; class Hydrozoa; order Limnomedusae; family Olindiidae; genus Craspedacusta; species Craspedacusta sowerbii. Next base: position 5,397 of record QQSS02222463.1, read on the forward strand.
AGCCAGTCATGTTCTTTATTGATGTCAGCCTACGCAATGTCTGTTTTTATTTTGTTGTATGCTATATTATGATGATTGTATGCGAGCTGTTCAAAGGCGGCATGCTAAGCTAGTTCATGTTTGTGTGCATGTGTGTTGGTATGTGTGTGTATGTGTGTGTATGAGCGTAATAATGGGAATAAACGTGAGGATTTTGGCTCTCAATCACAAACTGTGGCTCACAATGCGATTCGAAGTAAAGTCAGAGCAAGAGCTGTTAGTAACTGGCAATAGCAAAGTGATGTAAAGCGTAGCTCAATTGGACCTTGACCCTTGCTGGCCCTCTTAATAATATAATAATATGTAAATATGTTTTGTATATGCTTGTATGTATATAGCGTATGTATATGTGTGTTTGTGCGTGCGTGCGTGAGTGAGTGCGTGTGTGATATGCGATGATAATTTTAGTTTATAAATATTTTTGCCTTTTAGAAATATTTGAGCGATCAAAGGTGGAGCTAGCTGATAATATCCTAAACTGGGGATACCAAGATTCGCGCGAACAATATACGTCCATTTTACAAGAGGCGGATGTCGTTGTTTCAACAGCAGTGCACGAATTCTTTGGTGTTGCAATGTGAGTGAGTGCATTACGATTTTCGCATAGCGTCGGTGTCAAATGCCTTGTTAGAAATGCATGTGTTAAAGATAGGTTCATCTTTTAGTTTGCACATGCCTTGGTTATCGCATTTTAATCCTTTTGATTTCTCTTCAGATGATACTTGTTCTTGATTTCCCATTACACCAGTTGTTACAGCTCAAAAATTAGCGTGAGCAGCAGCATCGCTTCGTTTTCCTTTATTTAGCTGACTTGGAGTCCTATTGCTTTGACGTAAGGGTGTTAATAAAGATGTGTTGATTTGCGGTAGACTTGTAACACAATCTTTGTTCAACTCTATTGACTTAGCCTTTGTCTGGAAGAGGATCTTGAATTTGCATCCTAATAAATTGCTTAATTATGCATATGCGCATGCCTGCGAATATAGTCATTCGCTCGTAGAAATTTGTGGCTAGTTTATTAGTAGTGTATCTGCGAGGAGCCACCATTCTGTTTAGGTTGGAGGCCGTGACTTTCAATTGCTATCCTCTGTGCCCAAACAGGCTAGTCTATCCGGAAATATTTCCTAGTAAGTACGAACTTAAAAAGTGATCGTTGCCTAGCTTGAGTCCTAAATCCACGCGAAATTTGTCTTTTCCGTATTTTCCTTCTTTGTTTTCCCTTTTTCTATTCTCTTAGTGGGTTGGAAGTTCTTGTGTGGTCTGTGTTATATGCCGGCCAATTTTATGTTCAATTTAGAACAGTACTTGTACAATACCACCCAGCAGTTGCTTAAGATGCTGAGAAAACTTTGCAAATATCCGAAGGCTGCGCGAGATCACCGCGTCCAGGTACGTGTAGTGCGAAGGGCCATGGGTCGTTTGCCGGAGTTCAGTGATGCAATTGTGCCATATGGCATATTTTAAAGTGATGTTGCCCTGCCTGGGCAGCTGTAAGTGTTATCTTTTCTAGAATTTTTTTTTTGTTGTTGTTGTTCTTGCTTCTATTGAATTCAATTTCTACTTGAGTTTATTCCTCTGCAATCCGATCGGGGTGGTTGGGGTTTGTAAGTAAGTATTCTCTGGATAGAGTTTCGAGTTATTTCCTATTTTGCTTTTCATTTTGCGTTAAGTGGTGATGACGTGTTCCAACCCGGGAGCAATTGTCAGCATTTCTGGTCGAGTTTCCTGTTTGAGTCTTTGAGACTTTGAGTCTTTTTACTAAGGGCAATCTATTGTTTCTTATGAAGCTTTAAGTTTACCATTTAGGTTTTGGCGATTGGCGATATTCGTAGTAGACGAAGAATATTTGCTTGGTGTTAGATTTTAAAGAAGCATAAATAAAAGAGACACGGTGGAGTCTTTCAAGTGGGTCTCGGTTTAAAAGTGACCTGCTTGGTTATCCATGGTGTTACATCACCATGAGTTGGACCAACACTTTGTCGAGTTCGTCGTACCTGAAGAGTGTTTCTAGAGGCGCTCTCAGTTGTTTTTAGTCTGCGCTGTAAGTCGCATTTTGTGTATATCTCTTTATCTCTATTATTATCCCTTGTTTATGGCTTATTCTCAGAGATAGTTCGGCTTGGTGTTTAGGTTGACCTCCGTAAGTTCTCCGAGGAAACTCTGAGGCCTCAGTATCTAAGTTGCCTCGGGATTGAGACGCACCAGAACAGGTCTGGAGATATAGTCCGGATCCTGTCAGCTCCTTCGGAGCCTTCTCTCGTACAAGAGTAGGCATAATTGCACGATGGCTGACGAGTTTGGGCGTCCACGTGCAACCGTGTTTCTGGATCGTATGCCTGGCGTGTAAGCGTACTGAATTCTGTGGCCTATTTCGACCACCCGCGCCTGTTGCAGACCTTTGCGCCGATTTTAAAGAAGTTCGTACTACTTGCGGTCGTTTCTGGAGTCAAAGACTGTTACATGGAGCGAGGCTTGCGACGAAAGTATAGAATGTTGATTTTTGCGATGTTGAAGTTTCACTCCCCGACATGCGAAGCTTAAGGACGTAACCTCCTACTGGTAGTCGGATGACTGCGTCGGACTTAAGTGCACCTACGTACAAACACCTTTCGCCTGCCGTGAGCTGGTGTGAGTACGACGACTCACTTAAAATTCTATCCTGTTCAGCTCCATCCGTTTCTGGGAACTGTCCGTCGCCTATCGGCTCATACTAGGGGTTCGGTTACCTATGGAGTCAATGGATCGCCTTGCTCTAGAATCTATTAGTTATAATGATTGCGCCAAGACATTTCGTAAGAGCAGGTATTCCAGTTGCAGATGAATTACTGTCCGCGATGTGTGGCGATGCGGTATTGTCTGAATAAGTGCGTTTCTGCTGATGATTGAGTGTTGATTTATGGTTTTTCTTGCTTGTCTGCCGTGTTTGTGGTCGTTTAAGAAATTCTGGTTCGTGGGTGTGCTTATGTTTGTGGGTTGTTGCGTGGTTCTATATTTTATATATGGCATTGATACAACGAGCCACCATGTCGACAGTGCGCATGAGTGTTAGTTTAATGATTGTACACGGCTGCATGCTGGTTTGGGGGTTCGCCCCTCTTTGGAACGATGGAGGGCTCTTAAATCTGATTGGCTTTGTGTTCTTGCTTTTTGCTGGTAACTCAAATTAATCCGCACCTTGGCGACCAGTACAGCTAAGATCGAGGGTTGTTGTTGTTGGTGAAGAACCAGGAGTTTCCGCGGATGCGCAGTCCGTCGATCGTCGGTGACAGCCAGTGAAGCCAGCCGTCGGATGTTGGTTGAGCCTCCCAAGGAGCTAATAAGCTCGATGCGTGCCCTCAAAGGGAGGCTAGGACGGCTGGTCGATGCTCCAACGATCATGAAACTGACATCGCACTGTCCCCTGTTACCAGGAGACACTCTTCGTGAAGACCTTCCCAGCGGACGACGAAGTCCTACTGTACTGGTTAGGTCTTCGTAGGAGATTCGCCAAACAGGGTAGCCACAAAAATGTCACATACTCTGCTTGCCCACCGACCGCCGCGTGGAGGCTCTCCTAGTTGGCTGGCTAAGATCGAGATTATAAATCACCCGTTTTCTCCTCAATAAGCGGTTCATTGCGATTGGTCTGATGTGACGTAATTTTGCGGCAGTTATGCCTTCAAGATGGCGACCGGCCTGCAGTCTTTACTGATGGAAAAGCCTTGGCTCGAATGTTATTTATTTATTTATTTATTTATTTATTTATTTGTTGGCTAAGTCGGACTGTAACCCAACCCGAATCTCAAATGATAACACTAATCCTTACCCTAACCCTAACCCTTTCCTTAGCAGAGCGATCAATCCTCGAGCAATACTCACGCAATGGAAATTTTCTATGAAATAAAATAAAAATTTCTCAAGGCAATCAATCTAAGTATCCTGGCGTGCAGCCTTAGCCAAATTGGCTTTCACGACATGTCGGCATGATCAGTCACAGATTGAGAAGTAAATGGTAACTTTACGGTATGGATCTACTGCTCGCCTCACGAACATTAAGATCCAAGCGAAGTCTATGCCATGGTTTTTACTTCTTGCTGAGCGGATTTTAAAAAGGATATTGGGATCTTACATGGGGTGGGGCTACTGTATTGCAATAGGCTTTTCACTATCGAAGCTAGCTGTAAAAAGAAACAAGTGCTCAAGCTATGGACATATGAATAAAGAACAACCCTGGACTTAGATCTTGCTGGGACGTGGATCGTACCAACTCCAGACCGCCTAAAAGACCATACCATGCATTCCTATGCGTATTTTCTAATGCCTTGAACGCGAATGTGTTCATTCATAAGACTACTAGTGTCTGAGAAAAAAATTTAATTGAAGGTTATCTCTGCCTTTTGAAAATTTTCCCGTATTTTTTTTTTACCCTTAACTAAGTCCAACCTTATTCGTCCTTGATACGCCAGCAAAGCACGCTAGACGCGAGCGCAAAGTTTTCTACAATGCATATGCACACGTGCATCCAGCTATATGTATGTATGTATATATATATATATATATAGAGAGAGAGAGAGAGAGAGAGAGAGAGAACTTATCTTTTTTCATTTTGAAAAACTGCTTTTCTTCCACTGTTCAGTACCTAGAAAATCAGTTCCACTGAATATTCGTTTTCCCATGACCAGCCATCTGGCTATGATCAGATAGTGTAATTAGCTCACCGGTGTGTCGCAGTCTTAATCTCATTGTCTTGCAATCGTGCGCCCTAATACAATTTGCCTTAGACTAATAATGGATCGCCAACTGCAACTTGGCCTCACAAGCACAACCTCAATTATCTTCGATGTTCTTTTTTCAATCAGTATGATATGTTACTTGATGCTTATCTTTCTAAATCGATGTTCTCCTTGTCCGGAGTTGCGAGGTTGTGGATTAATCTTATTATTCGTGTCGAAGGTTCTCTCCCAAAGCTTTTTTTTTAGTTTTATACTTGAACTGTGAGAAATAACGATTGCAGGCAATTAAACTTGGACTGCGGATTTTAGATTTTATGTCGTAGCGAACCTCCTGGTCCCAATCAAGTCAGCTGAAAGGAAAATCATACTTTAATAAAATTAGGCTCCAGAATATTCAAGATTGGAGATTTTCGAATTATTCACGTGCGACTTCTCGTGTACTTAAATACATACATGCATACCTACATGCATACATACCAACATACATACATACATACATACATACATACATACATACATACATACATACATACATACATACATACATA
>QQSS02222474.1:0-10695 GCA_003687565.2 Craspedacusta sowerbii
TAGATAGATAGATAGATAGATAGATAGATAGATAGATAGATAGATAGATAGATAGATAGATAGATAGATAGATAGCGATAAGGACTTAATCTACTGTTCAGGCAATGTCCATGCATGGCTTCGTGTACTTAAGCGGTCGTTGTATTATGTATAGCTTTACCTTGCGCATAACCTTAAACGAAGCAGCTCATACAATCCATCGTATATAATTCAAAGTATTGTTTACGTAAAGGTATTTTAAATAAACCCTTTGCCCGATAATAGAAATGGTTAGTCTATTTAATAAATGGATGTGCATATGTGGATCTTACACCATGTAGTTACACTATCTTTTCATCAGGCGGATGGCATTCTGTGAGTTCGATTTTGTCGTAACCTGGTTCAATTACCCCCGGTTGACGAATTGCCAACTTGGTCTAAACGATGGCTAGACTTTGATTGGACTGACAAATCTCGAAACATTCTCTCCTCGTGTCAACTGGAGAAATTTTTGTAAAGAAAAAGGTATGTAGGACTAGCTTTTCTGCTTTTGCTATCGTCACTCCTAAAAAGCTTCACTGTTTTCGTTGATGTTAGTGTTAGAATTGATCGCAAATGGATTGCTTGGCGTCCAGGGTAGTTGGGTTCGTTCCAAGTTGGTGGGAAAAGAAATTTTCTAAATCTTGTTTCTTGAAAGGAGTAGCAATTCATGAAGGGTTCTAGTTCGAGTGTCTGTCTGGATTTAGTCCGATATTGTATTCTTCGTTATTCTCACAATCATACCTATTGCCTCAATTAGGCGAAATGTATTCCTTATCAACTCTTGTGCTAAAAATGGAAATTAAAACCAAGCTTGCCTGTCTGGTCCTAAGAATGAGCCACTTTCAAGACAAGTTAGCTTAATCGCCCTCTCTGTGGGCTTTTATTTTCTTCTCTCTCTCTCTGTCAATTTGTAATATTTTGTCTTCCCTTATCTGAGTTATGCTCTCATGAAATTATAAATTTGCCAGAAAAGGAGATTATGCTCTGATTTCCAGACTTAGTCTTTTGAATGAAAACATGCCTTGCTTTTGCACGGAATATCAGTCTTGTACCTATGTTTTTAAGTCTGGGGCAAGCTTGACAAAATAGCCAACAGGATAACTTGTAATGTATGGTATGCTTCCTAAGAAATGTCCCCGACTTCCATGTAAATAATTCCATAAGGTTTTCTCAAAATCTTGGTTTCAGCATCAATTAGACATTCAGCAATGCAATATGAGTGTTGATGCTAGACTTGAGCATCCATTTGGCAATTAACTTGCATCAATCCAGTCTAGCGTTAGTGAGGCTTGAGTCCTGAAGTCTCATTTGAAGTTTTTAGGCATAACTCCAGTTTTCGTGGTAATTTCATTAGTTTAGTTTTTAAATAAGTGTATATGTACAGCAAATTAGAGTTGTTCATAAGGGTATTAATGATAGAAGTATTTCTGGAAGCTTGTAATATACGTTCATGCTATCTGGAAAACTGACTAGTCCCATTGCAACGTTTTTTTTGGCAATCGCATCCTTAGTAATGCAATTTGTTAGAGCTGCATGATTTTATTGCCATATGGCCAATGTACAGATGCTTTTGTGCTAGATGTAGATTTGCTCAGTTAAGGGTACATTAACTTTATACAATCCTTTTCAGCTTTGATAAAAATGGTAAAAGAGGGTCTTTTCGTGTGCGATTGCTAGTATCCCAAACTGTATTTCGTAGCAACAAAAAGTAATCCAATGAATTAATGGTGGAAACTTTGACAGGTGTAGGGCATCTATGCCTTTGTGACAAGTTTTGATTTAGAAGTAAATATTGTGGCTCGTATGTATGTGTGTCTTGTGTTGCTAGCTGCAGTTCATATTGCAGCCCTTTGGTGGCCATGTTAGGTTAATGACTAGCAAATAGTAGAATTTTTGTTGCCTGTGTTGGTGCTGTGGAGGTATTGATTTTCTGTGTTAAGAATGACTTATTTGTATCTTTTGAGTAATTCTTATATAATATTTTTTGAAGTTTGCCTGTAATTCAGTATTCAAAAAATAGTTTACATTATCATGCATTCCAATGTACTGTATAGTGTTTTGTTTAGATTGTTTCCAATGGCTAATGGTTGACTGAGGAGTAGCTAGTAAGTGAATTTGTGTTAGCGTGTATTTGTTCTTAAGTTTTTGGTGAAATCTTTTTGACTGAATGTTTACCTAACTATTTTGTCTCTGCAGGTGAGGGCCGGTGTAGTCAGTAAATATGTTGTGTGGTGATTAGGCAGTCAGGAATGTGTAATAGTTAAAACATGTTTGGGTTTATGTGTGTAGTCCATAAAACATATTTACTAGCTTGATAAAATTGCAGGTGTGTTGCACATTTATTAGTTTGATAATTCACATCAGCACAAAGCTATCATGGCAAAGTAGGTTGGGACTTTCCCTGAATTTCCCTTTTCCACGGAGTCTGGTCCTTGCAACTGTGACTCCTATTCTTTAGTGTAGGAGACATTCTTGGTTTAGTTGTTATTTCCTTTCAAATATTAAATTGTTTTTCTACTTTTGCATGGTGTTTGGCATACTGTGTTCACGCTTGTGGCACTGGTCTGTCTGTGTTTGTGCAATTTCAGTTTAGTACTTGGTTTCCGTGATGGAAGCATTTGTATTTTATTTCTCCTTAGCATTGCACGGTTGTGGTTTGCAGTTTAATGTTATAATCTGATTTTGGATTCTGCTTCTTTTGGTTCTTGGCAAGGGTGTGAGCTATGAGATAGCGTTTTAACTTCAAGAAGTTTTGTTTGCTATTCAAGCACTACATACTGTTTCATGCTTACACAAAGGTGACAGAGCTGTTCTTAACCAATAGTAATCTCTGTAATCATGATGTTACTAATCTGGTATAATCCAGAGGGTTATACTGACTAGACCAGAGCTGGTGGGCCTATTGCAATAAATATGACTTTGGTGCTACAGTTTACAGAATAGCTGTATAGGGATCTTGCATTGTATTTTAGCAGGGATTCTGCCTTTGGAGACTAATGATGATACTGATTTTGAAATTATTTGATGCTCGTTAATTATTAAATTGATTATCAACAACTTGACGTTTAAGATCGAGCTCCTTTTCTTTCGGCCATTGCATTTATCAGCATTCATCTAGTATTCTGAATGTTTATTGTTGTTGTTGGTATTATTAGAATAAGCTAGCACCTAACTCTCCTGTGGAACATCAAAATTAGCAAATCTGTTTTTTTTTACTCTGCCTAAGCTTTAACCCATTATACACAGGTCGTCGGGTCCAGCTACACGTGAAACCGTGTAAGGCAATGAGCACATGGTCTTGTCTAAGTTTTACGTCTGTATAAGCGTTGATGCAATATGGGCTAGTATCTGTAGCTGCCTCAGATCTTCTTTTCACCAAGCACCGGGCCAGTTGACACATCCTTGGAATCAAATCTCACATAAGAGGTACGGTTTCGCATCTGTGGCTTCATCAGGCTATATTTTGGAATTTTTTGTTACCTGCAATAGTTCGGCGTCTCCTACTACAAGCATTCGTGGAGTCTCGCTGTGGCCTATTGTAAAGGATGGCAAGATTAGCTCTACTAGAACTTGCGACCGGTTTGCAGAATTCCCGTTTCCTGCTACTGAGTAAAAAAAAAAGGGTGCAAACCAGCCCTAGTTGAAAATGGCCAGCCACCTAGCCTTGACCTGTAGCAATGTTCGAAATGCCGATGTTCAGCTACTGCGCTAATTTTAAATCGCGATATTTAATATTGCGAAGTAGTACTTGCTCATGCTATTTTTATCTTTTAAGTGCGCCTTGTTGTTTCCTTTAGGTTGTGCGTCTGTCCATCTGTCTTCAATCTGTCGTTCGGTTTGTCCGTGTGTCGTGCATAATGCTGTATAATTGGTATGGTTTTGTCTGTGTGGATTTTTTTTTTACAGGATAGAAGCGTTGATCTCTGCGTCATTTATGTCTGCGTATTTGTATTTGTCTATATCCCTGGTCCCTTGTATGTCTGTCAGTCTGTCTGTCAGTCATCCTGTCTGTTAGCCTGGTCCACATGGTTTTGAGTGTAACAGCGTAGGTAAACAACTGTCAGTCAAGATGAGCTTGTGACCAGATTTTGTCTCCTGATCTAGAAATGAAACATGCTGTAGAATCCAACTAACCGGCGTCAGTCGAAGTGTTATTGATAAACATTTACAATAACTTCCCAAGGTTTGGATATGCGGTTTGAATCACCTCAATCAGACCTGTCCTTATATTTTATAAAAGCGGTTTCAAGAAATGTACAGAAAACGTTTCGAAAACTCCCACCTCTGCTGAGTCGCTGCTTTTGCCCTTCTTAATAGGAATAGAGAATCGAGCACTGGCAGTGCTCATACCTCAGGGGTTGTAGGATAATCCAATTTTTAAACTGCATAGCCTTGTTTGCGCACGTATCTAAGGAAAAGCCGCTGTCGCTCATGTTTAGGTTTCTCACTAATGAGAATTAAATTACAGGCTTTCTGAAGCATGTCTTGAGCAACTTTTCCAAGACAAAAGCACACATGTTAATGTGTATTTCTTGCACCGCTGTTTGCGACCGTGTGTGTGCGTGTGTGCATATGTGCAAGTATGTATGCACGAGTGACGATTGTTTTGCTTGCAAAATGGTATACGTAGCCTTAAACTACCGGGATACGTGAGATTTTGATTTTCTGGTAATTGGATCTACTTACTATAAGAATCCCGTAAATAAAATTGCGGATGACGTAATGGGACGTAGGTTGTAAACATCTTTAGCATGCTCTTGTGTTGAAAGAAGGCTTGTCTATTGCGCTGATTAATACATCCGTTAATAATGCAATCATGCTTGATGCTGAGCGTAAGCTCACTCGAATGTACGCACAGTTTGTCTCAAATTTGATGTTTACCCAAGAACCTTGAATGTAGTGTGAACCTGTTCAATAGAATTTCTTTAGTTGCTGCTGTATTGCTTTTCTTTGAGCAGTAAGCTTGCAGAGTGCAAGGCCTGTGGCATTACAGTCTGCCTATTGGGTGCGTGTATTGAAAAACTTGCGCTTTGCCCCCTGCATCGGCCACTGTCTATTCTTATCTAACTCTAATTGTGAGTTGTGGGATTTAATGAGTTTATGTAAACTCCGTTCCTTGATTTCTTCGGGCAAATCACACGAGTTAGATTGATATGTATTTGTGCAGTAAGAAGATCAGTAACCAAAGCAAGTGTTGGTATATGGGACCTTGGAATCGTCTCTTGGTTTCAGGGAGTTTGTTGCTTCATGCTTGCAGCAGCCAGATCTGTTGGCAGCTTTTAGAATTCTATCCCATCTCAGATTCTTTAATCTTGCAAGTGGATCACTGCTTCCCTGTAGCAAAAGAATCAATCTTGTTATTTTTTTATCCTTTGGGGACAGCCTTTCACGTATGGAGCTAAAGGATACCCGAATTTCCTGTGACAGTTGATGGTTCTTGCACAGTCTGCTCTGCCTTTCGGGATGGCTAGATCAATGCATTAACGTGTATAATCCGTCGCCTACTGTTGATAGTTACCCTACCCATTAAGGACCAGCAGTTCAAAAGTATTCCTTTAGCAGAGATTATACCTGCGTTGCTGGATTTTCGTAGCGTGGTTCCAGTGTGGTGACAAGGATGCCCAGCTGTTGAGATTAACTTTGTGTTTTTGTAGCCTTATTGGTATTCTAGAGTAAATTAGTTGAACCTGGACAATCCGGTATGAGACTCAAAGGAGGCAATATATGCTTAGAAGATCCGTTGTTAGATCCGTTGGCGACCCATTTTATGATTTACAATGTTTAGTGTATATAATGTCTGGTTATAATGTTATCTGAAGGGCGTTAAAGTATGGAACTTCAGAGCGCTGATGCTTTGTGTAATGCTTTTTAAAATATTTATATTGATTTGGATGTAAAGAGATGAACATGATGGGTTATTTTAAAATGATGCTTTTCGTTAAGTTGTATTGGTTAATGTTATGTTTTTGTTTGTTTGTTTGTTTTTCATCCGTTTAGCTCTGTCCAGCTTGGCCCAACTTTCCCCTTAGCCTGGTATGCTGGTTGTTGCAGAGCACTGCATTTTGGCTTTCTGAGATGTTCACTTTGTGATTTGATATTTAAACTTCAACTTCCGTTGTTTTGATGATTTGTCCATTAATTTCACATCAGCCGTCTGCAGAAGCAATGCTGTCGGTCTTGGGAAGTCAATTTTTTTGTGCGTTCAAAAGTCATCTGAATAGCTATAGAACGTGAATTCAAGCCATATGGTTTTGCAAACTTTTTCTTGTGAGCATCAAGCTTAAGCTAGCGACGCATGGGGAGGATGTCTTTTAAAGTGCGCATCCATCCTGCACGTTTTGTTAGGCCAAGTTTCTAAGAAATGCTTAGGGGGAGGGGGGTCTCCGACTTTGCGTTATAAAGGTGACTTAGTAATTTGCTTCTGCTTTGTTGACCTCTGTATGTAGCAAATCTAGGCTGCAAAAGCAAGAAATGATAATAATACCTTGAACCAGCCAATTTAACTGCAAATAGCAAACTGACTCCTTTCAACTCCTTTTGGGTTTTCGGTGGCTATGAGATTGTTTCCCGTCAAATCATGTCAGATGGTATAAAGGAAGATGTTCGTATTGGCTCCAGAATGTATTGATTCTCCGAAGCCCGGTATTCCCCTATTCCTCTTGAAGGAGTAGGATTGGCTTACCCGCTTTTTTCCGTGAGTCAGCACTTGCGTAGTTCTGATCAGTTGCTCTTCTGATGTTTGCTTTTCATGCTGGTTTCATAATTTCAAAAGAGCCTTTCAGCTTGCTACGCCTCTGGCATATTAAGACAATGCCTGATTGATTCGTATTGTAATAAAAAAAATATCTGTGATGTTTGTGCAGATTCGCGTTGGCTGTTGGGGGTGTTTGCTTTGCTTGCGGAGGTCATTTGTCGGGCAGGTTGCTGATGCTTGCCACGGGCTTTGCTCAGGCTCTGATGTGAATGGTCGCCAAGTGAGAAAGGATGCTGTGCCTTTAGTAATTTTTTGAGTTGGCCGGGTAAAGAGGCTGTAACCTTTTCGCTGGGACTTTCATGTCGCTCGAGCGGGGCTGACCTCTAGAGAATGGGTTTTGTGCCGCTGTAGTTGTGTTTTGCTGTAGTTTCCACAATCTTGGGTATGCCATGGAATTTCTGTATGCACATTAATACGAATTGTAGACTGGTTTTTGTTTGTGTCTTCTAATTTCGCTTTGATGAACGATGGTTTTATTATGGCTATGGAATTCCGTGGCATTGCTTATGTATCCAATTGTGTATAATATAATTGTTTGACGACACGATTGCGGCATGTCAATGTATTGTAAGGATGTCAGGGTGCAGGAGCTACACGACCTAATAGTTTTAGTAATGGTTGAAGCTTGCGAAATTTTGCGTGTAGCACATGCAAACCATTGCATTTTAGTCGAAAACTGTTCCCCTTCTATACAAAGGTTGGTTCGCCTTTTTGCAGTGCCGTATTCGTCATGGACTGGTCCATGCAGAGCCATTACTCTTCTCTTTAGTTATTGATTTTTAAAAAATATTAAGTAATTAGGAAATTGCTTTCGTCTTTATAATTGTTGAAATGTATGCGTGGGTTTGTCAAGATGGGTCTTATACCATGCCAAGAGATGCCATGGGAGCAGATAGCATTCTGCCTTGAGCCTGATGTCGTTAATTATGCTGTTTAAAAATGGTAGCGATTTCTCAGTTGCATTGGTCGAGTAAGTGGGGCATCTACCTTATAGTGATTGCTGCGCATGAATTGACCTCTTAACCTTCCCTGCCATGGTCTTGAAGTGGTACATTGGGGATCTCGTCTTTGTTTATGGTTGGTCATAGTAAGAAAAGGCGTTTTTTCGGTTTTGGTCTCCGCGGCCTTAGGAGGAGGCGTCTAGATTTCATCGCTTTTGCAGTGGTTGTGCTAGGGCCAAACCATCCAGCATTGATTTGGTACGGGCTGCATTTGCGCCGAACCTCCATGTAGCTCCCAGCGTACTGTAGCCCATTCTAGCCACGATGAGCGAGAGGCCCCCTAGCTTTTCAGGCCGCTAATGGCGGTGCTTGTTGTTAATTGGTGGCTGCTAATTACAATTTAGTTTGAACGACCTCTGCGATAAGTTAATTACTATAGGACGCGGTCAGGAACTTGTTCTGGTCAGCGAATGTGGGCTTTCGGTATCGGCCATCCAGTTGTGGTCTTGTAGAGAGCGCTTATGTGTTTAAATTGAGCTGATACTTTCTAAGCTATAATGCTTCTCTTTTTTTCCACTTTAACGAAAGTCGGTCATAGTACGTTTTGAACTGTTTATAAGTTCCTTATTTGCTTGTAGCTGGTTACCAGTTCAGTATCAGATCAGTTTTTACTGTGAAGTTTATCCTGAAGTTGCGCTATGGTGAACGACCAGCTATTCTATTGGGCAGTGTAATTTACGCAAGATCCTGTAAAATCTTCGTAAAGTTTTGCGTATCAATGTTTCCTTCGGTCCTCCAATTTGGCGTTGCCAGGAATTTCAAAAAAGAAAAGCAAGAAAAAACTAAAAAAAAAAAGCCGAGCCTTCACGAAGGCAATCACCTTGGCTCAAGCAACCGGGCAAGCTGAAACTTACCCCTTGCCTGCTTGCGTGCAAAACGCGTCCGGCTCAGTTAACATGGCAAGAAGGAGGATCATGTTTCTAGATCTTTGTGTTGCATGAGCAAAGCATTGCAATGAATCTCACTGTATGCCTAATAACTAGGATTACTTAGTATTTTTTCGAGTGATTTGTTGTGTTGATGGTAAAAGCAGATGCAAGAAAGCTCAACGTAGGCGAGTAACAGTGCAATACTTTGTCATTTATTAAACCTGTGGCAGATGCCGACTTCCATCAGGAATGTTTTGTAGCGGTTGCGTCAATGTATGGCGCGAATGTGTATGTCCGTTGAGTCCGTTAAAGACCACCATAAATGGTTCTTTTATTAGTCTCGTCTGGGGCCTCTTGTGATTTGTAAATGCTCGGTTTATTGGTTTGGTAAGCAAAATTCTTGTAACAGAATTGTGCAGGATTGTGTTGGAGCGCTGCCGGCATCTATTTTGCTTTCAAATAGCATAGGACATATCCTGAACAGAAGAGAAGGTATCGGAAAGTTGTGATGAGTCTGACATCTGTAGCAGCTATACTGATTATGTTTTGTTCCTGGAATGACCTAGATAAACTCCGCTGTAGTTTTTTCAGTGTCAAAATTACAATTCAACCTTGTAACAGAAAAGTTTTAGCTGTCTTGATAATGTTGTGACTTGGTACTTAGTTTCAGTTGCTAATCAGTCATTCTAGATGGCAATGTCTTGCTAGCTCCTTCTTCCAGTTTTATGCGCGAAAGTCTCAAGATTGGTGATCCTCTTTCAAAGTCCTTCTTTGCCTGGTTTTATGTGCAAATGGAATTTGCAATAAGACAGTAATTGCAGTGGTTAGAAGAAGCTAAACTTTGCAATAGCTGTGAGTTGTCGGCTGTCATGTCCCTGTTGCGCTCTTTGCGAAGCATTTCTGATTCTATGGGGCACTGTATCGTGACTTGCTCGGAATTAGTTGTGCTTGAATGTTTTGTAAGAGCTCGACCATGATGTATTTGATGCTGGATTTGGAGTCGATGCTTTTGCATCCTCTGGTTTGTTTTAAATTGAAGCCAAGGCAGCAGGAAAAGCTTTATTGGAACATCATCCAATTTCTAAATTGGATGGAAGGTAATTAGGTTTCATGGTTTCAGACTTAAGATATTGTTTGCGTTGCCCTGTCTTCATTTGTTGCCATTCGTAGAGATCACGCTAGCTTTCGAATCAACAAAATAAAAGAAGCTAGTTTCATTATTTTTGTTTTATTTGTTGGTAAGCAATGTTATTGCATGTTTTGTTTTTTTCAAGGCTTATCCAATCTTTCCATCATGTACATTTGAAGCTTTGCAAATTGTTGCCTACGCTTATATTTGCTTGTAGGGTTTCCGGGTTCTAGCTTTGCTCATCTCTAACTTCTTTAGCAAAGAGGCAGAATTTTTACCTTTCCTTTTCTGTGCTTCTGGGTTTGAAGCAGTAATGTTGCTTTTCTAATTATTCTGGCTGAGAGTGGGCTCCTTTTATTAATATGTTGATGGTTACACAAGGCTTTGTGGATTGATGTGGAAAGATTCATGCCACCTTCATAGGCTGCTGCGGTGCTAATGAGATAACCTGTGACGCCGTACATGCAAACTTTCATGGTCGGAGCTTTGGTCTTTCATATTGGAAATTTAGTTTCGTAATTTTTGATATGATTGAATATTAAGTATACTCTAAGCTTGATCTAAGTCGAGTGAGTCAAATGGAGAGACTTGTCTACTGCATAAAAAGCTTCTCACCTAAAGTTCCTGCAGAACTCGATTTTTCTTTGAAGTTTGCTTGAATCAGCTGAAAAATAGATAGCCTTTAGACTTTCTGCACAGGTTATGT
Organism: Craspedacusta sowerbii; assembly: GCA_003687565.2. Lineage (NCBI taxonomy): Eukaryota > Metazoa > Cnidaria > Hydrozoa > Limnomedusae > Olindiidae > Craspedacusta > Craspedacusta sowerbii. Next base: position 10,481 of record QQSS02222474.1, read on the forward strand.
CAAAGATGATAGGTAGATGCCTGATTTATATCAGGTGGTGTGCATGCAGCTTCCTAGCATAAACTTTTACGATAATAAACTCTACCGCTTGGCCAGCTTACCAGCTGATGTGTTTTAATGTTCTTATATATATTGCGCTAGTTTTCGCTATCAAAGTCTTTCGGACAAAGATTCTGCTATATATATATATATATATATATATATATATATATATA
>QQSS02222485.1:0-10694 GCA_003687565.2 Craspedacusta sowerbii
CTGCAATTAACAAAAAGTAGTCATAAGGTCAGCCAGTTCCTAATTTTATACAGTCTGTTGAATTTTCTTAATGAAAAAGTTACATCTGCATAAATTTATACACAACGAGTCAAGATTTAATGAAAGCTTTACGACTGCATTAACTAAGTCTAGATAAAGATTTTCGGCTCAGGTATATGTTCCCATAACGCGTTTACGCTAAGGCGCATCTACATACATGGAGTGAGAGCAAACTTCTTGTTTTTATCTACCATCTCTATTTCTACTTCACTATACTGCCCGCAAAAAGAAGACAAATATTTGCCGACACAAGATGATTAGTGTAGCAATAATAATCTTGTATTACTATGTATTATCTTGAACATAGAAAACCTGTTGCGTTTGATATGATCAAGACTCTGTTGCTTGCCGTTTCGTTGTTGTGAAGATGAAAACTTTCAAAAGAAAATAACGGATTGGACAAGCTATCTCATATCATAAGATCAGCCAATCATCCCCGTTGACCAAGGTGGTAGTTGACTGAAACACTCGCAATATTTAAATAATTGTTAAGATAGTAGGCCATCATTTTGGGTTTAAAAGAATTTTACAATCTAACGAAACCGTGTGCAAATTATAATTGCTCCGAATGTTTCGGGAAACCTTCTTTTGAGGTACCATAACAGATTATATGTCTCCCATAACATTGAATGGAGGGATTTGTCTTAAGAAATCCATTGCTCTTGCGTTTTATGCAATTCGATTTGTTCTTTGAAGTGTAACAAGATCGGAAGCAATGCATGAAAGCATTGGAATTGCTTGTAGCCAGGTGGGTAACATAAATTACTTACTCTAAACCCTACGCCACCTTATCATCAGCATCACCTGAATCGTCATCTGAATAATCATCTGAATATATGTCATAATCGTCATCTGAATCATCATCTGGGTCATCATCTGAATCGTCATCTGACTCATCATGAACTTTGGACCAAGGCTTAATCGTTTCAAAACGGGTTGATCAACCTTGTAGGTGGCTGTTTCTTGGTGAATTTTCATGGTCAATCATGTGTCGCTGCTTTTGGCTCGCGTGGAAAATATCGTCTCTAACCAGAGTGCATGTTCTGATCACAAAGGAACTCATGACGTCCGATCGGCAAACAAGTTTTCGAGTTTTCATATTAAATTAGCTAAAGGTTGCTAAGACACTGCAATTAACAAAAAGTAGTCATAAGGTCAGCCAGTTCCTAATTTTATACAGTCTGTTGAATTTTCTTAATGAAAATGTTACATCTGCTTAAATTGATACACAACGAGTCAAGATTTAATGAAAGATTTACGACTGCATTAACTAAGTCTAGATTAAGATTTACGGCTCAGGTATATGTTCCCATAACGCGTTTACGCTAAAGCGCATCTAAATACATGGAGTGAGACCAAACTTCTTGTAACTATCTACCATCTCTAGCTCTATGTTACTATACTGCACGCAAGAAGTAGACAAATATTTGCCGGTCGAAACCCTTTATTAAATATAATTGCACGGAATGTTTCATGAAACCTTCATTAGAGGTACCCTTTCAGCTCTTATGTCTCCCATACCATTGAATGGTGGGATCGGTCTTAAGAAGGCCTTGTACTTGCGTTTCTGCATTTCGATTTGTACTTTGGAACGTAACAATATCGGATGGAATGCATTAGGGCATCGGAATTGCTTGTAGCCAGTTGGGTAACATAAATTACTCACTCGCTACAGCACCATTGTTAACCTTCGCCACACCGAAAAGCATCTTATAGCAACCACTTAGCAACAAATGTATGGCAATCACACACCTTTTCGTGGGACTCTTGCAACACAATCAAAGTAGAAGCATCCTTGCATGGACAAATTTGATCACCTGCTTATGGATGCCAATCTTGAGAAGCGTGCTCCGTTAAAGAGCTACCAGCCTTCTAGGAAAACCATGCCATAAAATGATATTTTATTATTACCCTGACTAGTAACAATTTGCTGTATGCCTTGGTGTTTATTTCTTGTGTTACATGTTGATAATTGCGGAATTCTTACGAAAAAAGGGAAGAAAGAAGGCATTCTCGTAACTGTCACATCAACAGTAAAGCCTGAGTTCTGCTGAGGTTTTCAGGGCTTTGGAAAGCTTGTACCGATTTGCATAATGTAAGTTAAAAAATTCGGTTCAGCCAACACTCACGAGCGGAAAGATTTTTTAAAGTTTTAGAAAAGGAAGTGAAGGAAAAGATTGTTAGCCAATAAGGCGTTATTTGCCAATTGCAGTGTCGCCAATGAAACGCTGGCTATATCGTCATGACAGCCCTCCACAAGCATCAAGGCATTGAGGAACACAAGCAACAGTTGAGGTCAATTGGTCACCACTTGGTTACCCATGAATTGCCGATCAATTCGGATATTTACGCCTGCTTCAAATTATTGCGCAGGCGTCGCTCCATGTGGTAGTGCTTGCCCTTTATGAGCCTGAGGATGGCGCACCGTCAATTATCCAAATGTGTTTTTTGCTCTCTTATATTCTTGTTCTCCCAGTCTGAAGATGGTTCAAGAAAGGTCTAAAACATCACACAAACTATAATTTACATACTTTGCCTTGAGTATTTACCAATTAAAGGTCCTTATTTCTTTTAGGGATTTTTGGGAACTTTTGTGGACTTTGGGGGATTTTAACGCATCAGAAGCGCGAAGTCTAAGCCAAGCATTTGATATTTTAGCGAGCATTGCATAACAGAGTCTCGGGCAATGAACAGGCAATGGTACCATGTGCTCAATCAGATTCTCCTTTCTTTCTTTCTTTCTTCCTTTCGTAAGAATGCGCTAACTAATAAAATCTAATTTAAAAAATTTTTGTTGACATTTAAAATCAAATTTGAAAACTGAATCATTTGTTGCGCAGAGACCTGGCATTCTTTAGCTTTGCTGCTTTTCAAACGATTCCATTAGCATGGTTCGCGTGATAAAAATTTGGAACCAGCTTTTGCCAATGCCGGGTCTCTCTACACATCCAAGCTTTGAGAATCGAATTTCACATCGGTGGTCAATTTGTTTAAACCAAGGAACAAAAGCTCTGGTAGCATATTTCTTAGGTGCTTATATATAAAACATCTGATATTTAAAATGTTTATTTCATAGGCATTCGGAACTTTAAGCTCCAGCATAAGTGGTTTTGATTGGGACATCTACTGGCATTTGGCGTTTTGCAACAGCTCTCTTCGGAAGTCTGTGAATCCGGGTTAGAATTATTCGCTATATACTTGGATACGCTAAATAACCAAACGATATATGATGATGAACAAATGAATTATACGAAGACCTAGCTAATTTATTGTTTAAATTTTCACTTGCCTTAGAAGTAATTCTTCATGGTTAGAGATCTTAGACTTGATCACTCTAATGCTGTTTGTCCAGGTTAATTTTTCATCAAGTATCACTCCAAGGAATTTGGCACCAAACGTAGGATCGATTTACTTCCTTTTAAAGTACAGTATTGGTAGCGGCAGTGGCAGCTTGTCAGTATTTTATTCTCTTCCATAATTCCTTAATTTTGTTTTCTTGGTGTTCACAAACAATCGATTTGCCTCAAGCCAGTCATCTAGTAATGCAAGTTGTTCATTAACAATTAACACTGCAGTGTTAATTGAATCACGGGGTGGGGGGGGGGAAATATTGGTGTACTCTTGCATAAAGAAATACTTTAAGTTTAGGGGCTGAGCATGGTATGTCATTTTCATAGACAAGAAGCAACAGTGGGCCCTGCAGAGAACCTAATGGAACCCCTTAAGCACGTGGCAATATTTCTGAGTTAGATTCCTTTAGTTGTACGTCGTGGTATCCACCAGACAAATAACTCCCAAACCTGCAAGTGATCTTTAGTAGCCCCATAGAATGACATTTTCTTCAAAAACATATTACGGTCGAAAGCCTGGAAAGCCTTCGACAAACCTAAAAAATACCTATCGCGATGTGCTTGTCATCCATTGATCTTATTACATTTTCAATTACTTCTATGATACAAAACTCAGTTGTGCAGTTTCTTCAAAATCCAGACTGAGAAATCCAAACAGTACAAGTTTAGTTTATGATGTATCACGCTTTCAAGATTGAGATGGGTCTAAAGTTACTCAATTCATTCTGTTCATGTGATTTAAAAGTAGGAATTGCTTTGGCTACTAGTACCATGCTTGGGAAAGCACATGCTTCCACTGCCATTGCGAACACCTAGGAAGGTGAAAGAAGCAGCTCAGTAGAGATATTCTTAAAAACATCATTACTAAAACTATCAAGGCCACGTGACTTATGTGATTTCAGACAGTGAACTTCACATGCAAATCGTGGTCTTTAATTGTTCCTGCATTGACATACTCTGCAAAACTCCTTACTCTTGTAGGAATACGTGAAGCCAGCTCTTGAACAATATTTGCGAAATTTGACAATGCCACGAAGATGAACCTGGGAGTATTTACTACCTAAAGGTGTAATTTGTCAATATGTGGTCTTTTTGGCGTAACCTACGTGCAGCGCGTAACATGCTGCGAGTCGGCAGTCGGATTAAGACGCTGGAGAAGACGGTCGGCTATACAGCCGGGCGAAAATCTCAGAAAGCACTGACAAAGTCACTTCACTTATAAATATTTGTATTTGGAGGTTTCACTACCAGGCTGTTTGCGAGTTTGTCCGCTTTGCTTTTTTTTTCAAATTAGGAGCAGAGTTTTTGCGTTCTAGGCGAGGGAGGATGTTTGTTGGAGGCTTGCAGAAGTCGTGCTTAGCACGGGGGATATGAATTCCGTAATACACCGCTAACAAACTCTTCGCTAACGTACCATTCTTCTATTAACATGGTGCCGCTACATACACCGGGAAAATCCTCTGCAGCTCTGTGTGCAAAAGGAGCGGTGTTCAACCCAGGCAGAAGCATCACGGTCAACACCCCTTTTACTCTGGAGATTTCCCTGAAGTTGTTCCGCTGCACTAGAACAGAATTGATGATTGGCGAAGCGATTGGGTATGTGACTGGATAGATGTAGCTCAGTTATCGAATAAGGCTACCAAACCTGACTCTGGTTTTTCTAGAGATTGTTCTGTTTTCGTGGATAATATTAAAGCTTATCCGTATGGAACGAACGAACAGAAAAGGACAAGAACTTAATTTCACTAACTGTTAAAATCATGAGCTCCATTCGATGAAGTGTAACGGTAAACAACCCAGAAAAGGGCACTTCATAGCTCAACTCCGCATGCTCAGCAGCAGGACGCGATATGATCTCGAGCGCGTAATTAGCTATGCAAGCTTTCAATAGAAAGCGCTTGTTTATCATTTTGATTTTATATATATATATATATATATATATATATATATATATATAAAATCAAAATGATAAACAAGCGCTTTCTATTGAAAGCTTGCATAGCTAATTACGCGCTCGAGATCATATCGCGTCCTGCTGCTGAGCATGCGGAGTTGAGCTATGAAGTGCCCTTTTCTGGGTTGTTTACCGTTACACTTCATCGAATGGAGCTCATGATTTTAACAGTTAGTGAAATTAAGTTCTTGTCCTTTTCTGTTCGTTCGTTCCATACGGATAAGCTTTAATATTATCCACGAAAACAGAACAATCTCTAGAAAAACCAGAGTCAGGTTTGGTAGCCTTATTCGATAACTGAGCTACATCTATCCAGTCACATACCCAATCGCTTCGCCAATCATCAATTCTGTTCTAGTGCAGCGGAACAACTTCAGGGAAATCTCCAGAGTAAAAGGGGTGTTGACCGTGATGCTTCTGCCTGGGTTGAACACCGCTCCTTTTGCACACAGAGCTGCAGAGGATTTTCCCGGTGTATGTAGCGGCACCATGTTAATAGAAGAATGGTACGTTAGCGAAGAGTTTGTTAGCGGTGTATTACGGAATTCATATCCCCCGTGCTAAGCACGACTTCTGCAAGCCTCCAACAAACATCCTCCCTCGCCTAGAACGCAAAAACTCTGCTCCTAATTTGAAAAAAAAAGCAAAGCGGACAAACTCGCAAACAGCCTGGTAGTGAAACCTCCAAATACAAATATTTATAAGTGAAGTGACTTTGTCAGTGCTTTCTGAGATTTTCGCCCGGCTGTATAGCCGACCGTCTTCTCCAGCGTCTTAATCCGACTGCCGACTCGCAGCATGTTACGCGCTGCACGTAGGTTACGCCAAAAAGACCACATATTGACAAATTACACCTTTAGGTAGTAAATACTCCCAGGTTCATCTTCGTGGCATTGTCAAATTTCGCAAATATTGTTCAAGAGCTGGCTTCACGTATTCCTACAAGAGTAAGGAGTTTTGCAGAGTATGTCAATGCAGGAACAATTAAAGACCACGATTTGCATGTGAAGTTCACTGTCTGAAATCACATAAGTCACGTGGCCTTGATAGTTTTAGTAATGATGTTTTTAAGAATATCTCTACTGAGCTGCTTCTTTCACCTTCCTAGGTGTTCGCAATGGCAGTGGAAGCATGTGCTTTCCCAAGCATGGTACTAGTAGCCAAAGCAATTCCTACTTTTAAATCACATGAACAGAATGAATTGAGTAACTTTAGACCCATCTCAATCTTGAAAGCGTGATACATCATAAACTAAACTTGTACTGTTTGGATTTCTCAGTCTGGATTTTGAAGAAACTGCACAACTGAGTTTTGTATCATAGAAGTAATTGAAAATGTAATAAGATCAATGGATGACAAGCACATCGCGATAGGTATTTTTTAGGTTTGTCGAAGGCTTTCCAGGCTTTCGACCGTAATATGTTTTTGAAGAAAATGTCATTCTATGGGGCTACTAAAGATCACTTGCAGGTTTGGGAGTTATTTGTCTGGTGGATACCACGACGTACAACTAAAGGAATCTAACTCAGAAATATTGCCACGTGCTTAAGGGGTTCCATTAGGTTCTCTGCAGGGCCCACTGTTGCTTCTTGTCTATGAAAATGACATACCATGCTCAGCCCCTAAACTTAAAGTATTTCTTTATGCAAGAGTACACCAATATTTCCCCCCCCCCACCCCGTGATTCAATTAACACTGCAGTGTTAATTGTTAATGAACAACTTGCATTACTAGATGACTGGCTTGAGGCAAATCGATTGTTTGTGAACACCAAGAAAACAAAATTAAGGAATTATGGAAGAGAATAAAATACTGACAAGCTGCCACTGCCGCTACCAATACTGTACTTTAAAAGGAAGTAAATCGATCCTACGTTTGGTGCCAAATTCCTTGGAGTGATACTTGATGAAAAATTAACCTGGACAAACAGCATTAGAGTGATCAAGTCTAAGATCTCTAACCATGAAGAATTACTTCTAAGGCAAGTGAAAATTTAAACAATAAATTAGCTAGGTCTTCGTATAATTCATTTGTTCATCATCATATATCGTTTGGTTATTTAGCGTATCCAAGTATATAGCGAATAATTCTAACCCGGATTCACAGACTTCCGAAGAGAGCTGTTGCAAAACGCCAAATGCCAGTAGATGTCCCAATCAAAACCACTTATGCTGGAGCTTAAAGTTCCGAATGCCTATGAAATAAACATTTTAAATATCAGATGTTTTATATATAAGCACCTAAGAAATATGCTACCAGAGCTTTTGTTCCTTGGTTTAAACAAATTGACCACCGATGTGAAATTCGATTCTCAAAGCTTGGATGTGTAGAGAGACCCGGCATTGGCAAAAGCTGGTTCCAAATTTTTATCACGCGAACCATGCTAATGGAATCGTTTGAAAAGCAGCAAAGCTAAAGAATGCCAGGTCTCTGCGCAACAAATGATTCAGTTTTCAAATTTGATTTTAAATGTCAACAAAAATTTTTTAAATTAGATTTTATTAGTTAGCGCATTCTTACGAAAGGAAGAAAGAAAGAAAGAAAGGAGAATCTGATTGAGCACATGGTACCATTGCCTGTTCATTGCCCGAGACTCTGTTATGCAATGCTCGCTAAAATATCAAATGCTTGGCTTAGACTTCGCGCTTCTGATGCGTTAAAATCCCCCAAAGTCCACAAAAGTTCCCAAAAATCCCTAAAAGAAATAAGGACCTTTAATTGGTAAATACTCAAGGCAAAGTATGTAAATTATAGTTTGTGTGATGTTTTAGACCTTTCTTGAACCATCTTCAGACTGGGAGAACAAGAATATAAGAGAGCAAAAAACACATTTGGATAATTGACGGTGCGCCATCCTCAGGCTCATAAAGGGCAAGCACTACCACATGGAGCGACGCCTGCGCAATAATTTGAAGCAGGCGTAAATATCCGAATTGATCGGCAATTCATGGGTAACCAAGTGGTGACCAATTGACCTCAACTGTTGCTTGTGTTCCTCAATGCCTTGATGCTTGTGGAGGGCTGTCATGACGATATAGCCAGCGTTTCATTGGCGACACTGCAATTGGCAAATAACGCCTTATTGGCTAACAATCTTTTCCTTCACTTCCTTTTCTAAAACTTTAAAAAATCTTTCCGCTCGTGAGTGTTGGCTGAACCGAATTTTTTAACTTACATTATGCAAATCGGTACAAGCTTTCCAAAGCCCTGAAAACCTCAGCAGAACTCAGGCTTTACTGTTGATGTGACAGTTACGAGAATGCCTTCTTTCTTCCCTTTTTTCGTAAGAATTCCGCAATTATCAACATGTAACACAAGAAATAAACACCAAGGCATACAGCAAATTGTTACTAGTCAGGGTAATAATAAAATATCATTTTATGGCATGGTTTTCCTAGAAGGCTGGTAGCTCTTTAACGGAGCACGCTTCTCAAGATTGGCATCCATAAGCAGGTGATCAAATTTGTCCATGCAAGGATGCTTCTACTTTGATTGTGTTGCAAGAGTCCCACGAAAAGGTGTGTGATTGCCATACATTTGTTGCTAAGTGGTTGCTATAAGATGCTTTTCGGTGTGGCGAAGGTTAACAATGGTGCTGTAGCGAGTGAGTAATTTATGTTACCCAACTGGCTACAAGCAATTCCGATGCCCTAATGCATTCCATCCGATATTGTTACGTTCCAAAGTACAAATCGAAATGCAGAAACGCAAGTACAAGGCCTTCTTAAGACCGATCCCACCATTCAATGGTATGGGAGACATAAGAGCTGAAAGGGTACCTCTAATGAAGGTTTCATGAAACATTCCGTGCAATTATATTTAATAAAGGGTTTCGACCGGCAAATATTTGTCTACTTCTTGCGTGCAGTATAGTAACATAGAGCTAGAGATGGTAGATAGTTACAAGAAGTTTGGTCTCACTCCATGTATTTAGATGCGCTTTAGCGTAAACGCGTTATGGGAACATATACCTGAGCCGTAAATCTTAATCTAGACTTAGTTAATGCAGTCGTAAATCTTTCATTAAATCTTGACTCGTTGTGTATCAATTTAAGCAGATGTAACATTTTCATTAAGAAAATTCAACAGACTGTATAAAATTAGGAACTGGCTGACCTTATGACTACTTTTTGTTAATTGCAGTGTCTTAGCAACCTTTAGCTAATTTAATATGAAAACTCGAAAACTTGTTTGCCGATCGGACGTCATGAGTTCCTTTGTGATCAGAACATGCACTCTGGTTAGAGACGATATTTTCCACGCGAGCCAAAAGCAGCGACACATGATTGACCATGAAAATTCACCAAGAAACAGCCACCTACAAGGTTGATCAACCCGTTTTGAAACGATTAAGCCTTGGTCCAAAGTTCATGATGAGTCAGATGACGATTCAGATGATGACCCAGATGATGATTCAGATGACGATTATGACATATATTCAGATGATTATTCAGATGACGATTCAGGTGATGCTGATGATAAGGTGGCGTAGGGTTTAGAGTAAGTAATTTATGTTACCCACCTGGCTACAAGCAATTCCAATGCTTTCATGCATTGCTTCCGATCTTGTTACACTTCAAAGAACAAATCGAATTGCATAAAACGCAAGAGCAATGGATTTCTTAAGACAAATCCCTCCATTCAATGTTATGGGAGACATATAATCTGTTATGGTACCTCAAAAGAAGGTTTCCCGAAACATTCGGAGCAATTATAATTTGCACACGGTTTCGTTAGATTGTAAAATTCTTTTAAACCCAAAATGATGGCCTACTATCTTAACAATTATTTAAATATTGCGAGTGTTTCAGTCAACTACCACCTTGGTCAACGGGGATGATTGGCTGATCTTATGATATGAGATAGCTTGTCCAATCCGTTATTTTCTTTTGAAAGTTTTCATCTTCACAACAACGAAACGGCAAGCAACAGAGTCTTGATCATATCAAACGCAACAGGTTTTCTATGTTCAAGATAATACATAGTAATACAAGATTATTATTGCTACACTAATCATCTTGTGTCGGCAAATATTTGTCTTCTTTTTGCGGGCAGTATAGTGAAGTAGAAATAGAGATGGTAGATAAAAACAAGAAGTTTGCTCTCACTCCATGTATGTAGATGCGCCTTAGCGTAAACGCGTTATGGGAACATATACCTGAGCCGAAAATCTTTATCTAGACTTAGTTAATGCAGTCGTAAAGCTTTCATTAAATCTTGACTCGTTGTGTATAAATTTATGCAGATGTAACTTTTTCATTAAGAAAATTCAACAGACTGTATAAAATTAGGAACTGGCTGACCTTATGACTACTTTTTGTTAATTGCAG